>VZUI01046191.1:0-22732 GCA_013401135.1 Cettia cetti
TAATAATAATAATAATAATAATAATAATAATAATAATAATAATAATAATAATAATAATAATAATAATAATAATAATTTATAAAATAAAATTAAAATAACAAAATACACTCTCCTGTTCCAACAATTCTCCCAATTTATCCTAGAAATTTTGTTTGCAAATTGTTGGAACAGTTGAAAATTATAAATTTAAATATAGTTAAATTAATATGATTATTTGCTTTTGATTATTAATTCCATTGCTAGTTTTTCTTGTGTTTTTATTATGCATACCAGTTTTACAAAGTGCATGCTTTATTTTTTTTTAAATTTTGAACTGGCAAGCTAAAATGATCCATCTTCTCCTGCCTTTTTTTAAATGGTAATACAATCTAAAATCTAGCATTAAAAAATTTACCATGATACACCTGGTATATTGACTGCTTATGGCGCATGCTTGTCTTGGCAAAAAAAAAACCAAAACAAAACAAATTGGCTCCCCTCCCACCCTCCCCATTCCTTTTGGAAGCAATCTAAAAAAGCAGGCTGGAACACAATTGCTTCAAGGGCAAAAGAAAAAATAATACCTGATGCTTTTTAATTTTTGTCACATGGCACTGGTTGTGGAATTGCACACGCACACACACGCACACACACCCAGCACTCACACAGGCACACGCACACACACTGCAACCTGCTCGTGAGGAAAAAAGTTTGTTAGGTCAGGAGTGCCAGTGGCACATGAAGGCTCCCAGCTGTGTGTGCAACTTTGGATTTGGTACCCACTTCACGTCACCTTGAATCCTCTGACATCCACCAAGGGGGTAATGTAAGGCATACTTTGCTGGAACAGTAATAATCCATGCTTCATGCTGAAGAGCTGAGTCTCAGAGGAGGACTGGCTTTCTCTACTCCTTTTGGCCTCGCTCTGTCTCACTCAAGGAACAAAAAAACCCAAACAACAAAGAACTGGGAAAAACAAGGAAAGCAAAGTAAGACAAATCCCTTTAAATGGACTTTCGCCGTTTCATCAGCCTGTGGTTATCTGTAAAGCTGTGCAACCCAGGTGAGATGGAGCTGACAGGAGATGGGAAAAGGCTGTTTTTTAATGTGCTTGGCGAGATCTCCTCTATCTTGTAAGAGATGGAGTGAAAGTACTGGGGGTTCAGCTTCGAGCTGAACGAATTTTGGTGGGACACCACCCGGCTGGTGTACTCGTGGGACCTGTAACACATGCAGGAACAAACTGACTGAAGGTCTGTTACTTCGGCCTTGTACCGTGGCCGACCATGCTGGGAGTCCTCTTGGATGTGGATAATCATGCTGTTGCGGTTCCCTGCCAGGGACGCCCGCTCCTCGGCATCCCTCCTCTCATCCTCACTGTTCATGGTCAAGAACCTGAGAACAACCAGATTTAGAAATGCCCCGATGACTGTCAACCCCACTAGAATGTACATAAAGCTAAAAGCCACATAGAGAGGCTTCTTTTGAAGGGCCCCTTTGGTCTGCAGGGCCACATAGTCTCCAAACCCTATCGTAGTCAATGTTATAAAGCAGTAATAGTAAGCATGGAAAAAGCTCCATTCCTCGTACTGGGAAAAGGCTGCTGCTCCAATGCAGAGTGTCCCCATGCAGGAGAAGAAACCCACAGTGACCATGTTTTCCATGGAGACCTCAGTGCTCCTCATGCCACAGCACTTTTTGATGCGTTTCAAGAGGTACTTGACGAAGGTGTTCATGCGCTCGCCCAGGCTCTGGAACATGACGAGTGTCAGTGGGATCCCCAGGACTGCGTAGAACATGCAGAAGGCCTTCCCCGCGTCCGTGCCTGGGGCAGCATGTCCGTAACCTGGAGGAGGCATGGAAACACAGGACAGTCAGGACAGAGGGCAAACAGAGGACATGGAAACAGCAGGGCAGGTGATGGCCTCAGCTCCCCCAGCATGCAAGCCATGCAAATCGCTCTGGCACCACAGCCAGATGCAAAGCTGCAGGGACACTGCAGTCACACCCTCTTCCTGTACCTCCTCACCCACACCCTGTTTCTGAAGTAAATAAGGCACACAACAACAACCTTCACGTAGGAGTGGGAATGGTGAAAGAATGGGCAACACATTCTACCTCAAACAATGCTGAGTCTCCTAAACAAGGTTTTCTCGCATTGATTAACTGAAGGAATTTCATGTCTGTTCAGTGTCACAGGCAAAAGTGAAAACTTTGGAAATAAATGGGCTTTCTCAGAGTGTTTTTGAGAGTAGTTGGTGTTGCTCTGTCCCAAAACCAGAGTATAGTGATGGCATCCAAATTTTGTGTCTGCTGACAGCATGGAGTCAACAACATTCACAGGCCCACCAGTTAAAGAAATCCCTTTTCAAACCCTCCACTACTGAATAAGCTTTTCTCCTACACACCGAATGAAAGTGACCCATTGCTGGAACACCATAGGAATTTAGGGATTTAATTCCCATTCTATCTTTACTTACTGGAAGAAAAAACAACTTACCAGCTTGTGCCACAGTTTTACAGCTTTGACAGTTAGTATAGCAAATGCAATTTCATCAGGATGTTAAACTAATCCAAGGATAGAGGATGTACCACATTTCGCTGCATGGTTTTCAGATGGTAAAATCATGGCTAAGCCTCTATTCTAAATAAACCATATGCAAGTCGCTGTTTTGGTATTATAATTACACCTATTCAGATTACACTATTTTAAAAATCTACACTTCTTACAGCTGAGATTTTAAGAGACTGTACTAAAGCCTCCAAAATAAGATGGCTGGGACCCACTTGGCCATTGTGTCCATTCACCATGTGGGTACCACTATCTAGAGTTCCTTTACAGTCAGTGAGTAGAACTATGTAAAACACAAGGGGAGTTTCTGTCATGTACACAGAGGTGTCTAAAACAGGTCAGTGAGTTATTCTCAGGAGACAAATATTTCTCTACAATCATTGTAACAGAAATGTTGGGACAGAATTCTGCTCAAGAATAATATACCTACATTTATGTATCTGCATGTTTTCTATGTGTCCACACTCGCTTTGTAGTCAACAAAAATTCTATGAAAACGGGCAGTAGTCAGTTATTTCACTGACCATCCCAGCTCTGGCAAGATGAAATGACCATTCTGACTATTCATTGATCATGTTCATTAGGTCCTCATTAGGCTGACTAGACATCTGCTGACTGCAGAAGAATTTAGACACCCACAGCACTGGCAGACAACTACCTGTAAACAGCCAAATGAAGATATCCTAATCATGACAGTCACCTTGAGTGCCTGCATTGGAGATATTGAGGATTTAAATTAGTTTTCCACAAAGAATAATGCAGTCCTGAGACATCAGGATACCCGTAGATGGCTGGCAGATAAAACACAGGGCATTCAGCAGACCCACACTCTTACAGATCTGAAGATGGGGGGACAGACCTGACATGACATACCACTGAGGCAGGACCACTGAGGAGCCCTGCCGGTCACCTTCAGGCTCAAGGTCATGGACCTGCTGCTTTGAATTTGTCTAATTCTTTTTTGAAACTGTTCACAGTGCACACCTCCTCAATCTCCTGAGGCAACAGATTCCAGAAGTTCACTATCTGCTATGTAAAAAAGGTACCTTTTAATTTCAAGGATATCTCCTTGTTTCAGCTAGAACACCTTAGTTACAGAATTGAAGTTCTAAATCTTCCTTATCTACCACCTTCATGTTTCCAGCTAAACTCAGCTTTATCTCTGCTCTCAGCTTTTTCCTGTTTAAACTGAAGCCACAGCCTTTTAAAATCATTTAGCAGAAATCACATTTCCTTGATCATTTCCATGTCATTTTCTGGACCTTCTGTAGCTCTGCCAAACCAGTGTTGAGATGCAGAATGCAGAATTCTGCCTTCCTCTCAGGATGGGGCTGCATCTCAGAGTCTGCACTTTTACTAGAACTAAAATATGGAACACCAGCCAACCTTTAAAAGCAAAAGTAGACAAGGAAAATAAAACAAGAAAACAAATAAGAATCCCCTTCAAAAAGCACCAGGTTTATTTTTAGGTCAGTTGGTATTTCTTGATGGATGGGTTGTAAAAACCACTTAACAAAAGAAACACAAAACTCAAAATAGGAGGTTCTTTTCCAGGTTATAAAGGAAAGAGATTCACCTGTTTTATAGAGCCAAGTAATCTGTTCATCATAAAAAGCAGTTTCCAAATTACCTGGAAAGGGAAGTGTCTTCAACAGATTGATGCTGGGTTAGTTCCACCTGACTGTCCCTCAATAAAGGCTATAATTACCTCTCCTTACTAAGATCAGCTTTTGAACTACAGGGGTGTGAATTAAACCAGAGATGCCTTCCTATTTTATAGCTTTAGTTACAGATGATAAAGAGAGGGGAAGCTTCAGAAAATGTGGTTTTCCAGATGGTTGCAGGGATGGCAGTTGGTGGAAAAAACTTTTACTTTGGGTTCTAAAAAAAATATTTTGGGTGACAAAAGGTTTCTTTTGATCTCACTTTGTCCTTCTCATTAAAGATATCCCCAAGAAACAATTTAGGGACATCATAAAACATTAATATTATGTGTTTACATGCTATCTCACAGTTGAATTTCTAAGATTTGTCACAGACTTTGTAATTACGTATCTCATAAGATACAAATATATCCATATCCCCATTTCACAGATAGAGAAGCACAGACAGCAGAAGGCTTTAGTTTCCCTCCACATAGGTAAATAGAAAATCCAGAAATCCTGACTTCTATTCGGCCCCAAGTCATACTGATGTTCTACAATATCAGATAAATGTCTCTTACTGTATTTTCACCATGAATGTGGGATAAAGAAAGAGCTTCATTCATTAAGCTGAAATAAGACTCTACAAATAGATTAATGTATAGAGGATTAGGGTCACATATTTTTCCTGTACAAAATGTCTTTAAGGAATAGATACCCCAGCCATTGCCTTAAACACTCTGAAATGAGAGGTGTGAAAATACACAAAAGACAGACCTAACTCTCCATTACTTAAGCATTGCAGAATCTGTCCAGCCCTGTACAGGGTAATACATGGAAAACAAACTGCAGCAGTGCATGTTCTCTGAAATTCAGTATTTTCTAAATCTAAACCAAACCACTGTTTTCTTAACATCAGAGATTGCCTCGGGGAAAAAGGGGAAGGTGAATAATTCCAGAGTAAGAGGGACACAAAGGAGCAATAATGCTGGGAAAGGACACAGGTCACAGAGTCAGTTTCCAGGTAGTTGGGTTTTACTTGCATCAGGTAAAGGCAGAAGCAGAAGCAACTGCCTTGGTAGCAGATTTCAGCTATCAAAATTCTTCCTCATTTCCTCTACACGAATGTCACTGCCCTTTAGCAGAGTATAAAGAGATGATTTTGTGTCATCATGAAGAAACACAAGGCTTAAAGAAAAACAGAAACAGTAATGATGGCATCAGGGCTTCTCTCTCTTCTGTGGTGAAGAAGAAAGATCTAACAGAAGACCTTAGTACTGGGTACAAGAAATGCATCCCTTAACAACCCACAGAGCTGAGATAAGAGGGAGAAAGGTATAGATGGAGCTTTACACAGGACCACACCCAAGCCCATCCTACTCTAGTGTAGTAGCTGGTTTGCTGAGGTACCACAATACAGCAGTGTGATCACAGCAGGCAGATTTGTCTGGTTTTTAATGAGATATCATTTGAATGATCAAGGAATGTCTAAGTAACTCTAACCCTGACTGGAAGCAATGTCATTTGTACTCTCCTTCATTTTCTGCTGCTTAGGCTTTCAAGACAGAGCTCATCTGGGCTGGCACCATGAAGAATATCTTGGCACGAAGAAATGCCATGTTTCAGTGTTACTCCAGTTCTGGACTGTGAAGCACCAATTCACCACAAAATCCATCTCCTCCCAGTCATGGAACAGCTGAGCTACAGACACCAAGCAGAACTGCAGAAAGGTGTCAGCAAGGGAAGAAAAGAATTACACTGTAAGGTCTGGCACCAAATCAGTTGGGATCTTCCCTGCCTTTGGTTTTTCCAGGCCTTGTCCATTCTCTGATGAAAAACTCTCAAAGAACATTGCACCAACATGTAATTCCAGAAGAAAAAAGGTATTCTATTTTCTTGTATGCCAGAGTATAGCTATAAAGGTCTGAGGAAAAATTTAGAGCCTTCTTCAATGCTTATTTTTCAATGGTGCCTTTCCAATAAGACACAGAGGGAAACTACTCATTACAATCTCTATGAGGTCCACCTGGGGACAGCCCCAGTATTTTTCTCTGGGTTGTAAAGAGACCCTGGCCTGGTGTACCAGCCCACAACCAGAACATGCAGAAGGACTCTGTGCACAGCTACCCTGAATCCAACAGTGACCACAAGCAGATGGCTGAGGTAAAGCACAGGAATGCTTTAATTTCATGTGAGTTTTCTCCCAAGAATTCATGTACAGCTTCATTATTTGGTGCTCAGGGATTTCTTAAGCCAGTTTTTTCTGGGTTTAGTAACACAAAATGGATTTCTCTTCTATGAGCTTGGGCATTGTCCCTTCAATGTCTTTGACATTGTGACAAGAAAGTTCATAGAACAATCATGTGTTCTTAAAAAAAAAAATGCCATTGCTCCTTTACTTCCTTTTCATAACTATCATTTGATGGCCGTGGTTTCTCCTCCTCCTTGGAAGAGACCAGGAAAAATCAGTCCCCATACCCCTTTTTTGTGTCACTCATGATTTTATAGACCTTTTATCCACAAAAATGCCATGTTGCATTCAGGCCCCAAGCAAGTATCTCTGACACTTTGCAGCCTCATGCGGACAGAGCAGCTTGCTTAGATCTACATCAGTGATTTCTGCACCACACTCAGCTGCAGGGTACAGACAGGTCTGTAACATCTGTCCTGTTCTCCAACACAAATTCCCTGAAATAACACTTTGCTTCTAGGGCAAAAAGAGTCTTAAACAAATTCATGCTATTGTAATGATACAGACTGCTCGGAATAAGTAAATCCACAACAAAATGAAAACATTATGGGAAAAAATCCTGAATATATTCAGTGTGTTGCATCTACATAGTAGCCATGTCCAGAACTGCAAGGCAATATCTACTCTAGCAAACTAAACTGGATTCAAGTTCTGCCAGGGGAGCTTTAGGTTAGATATCAGGGGGGAAAAAAAAAAATCATAAAAAGGAATGCAAAGCATTGGAAAAGATTGCCCAGAGAAGCAGTTGAGTGTTCAGAAAACATGGGAATTTGGCACTTGAGGATGTGGTTTCATGGTAAACATGGTATTGGTGCTGGGTTAACCATTGGACTTGATCTTAATCTTTTACAACCTTAAAAATTCTGTAATTCTGAGGATGAGTTCCACCACCAGCCAATGATGTCCACACTCTATCATCAGCCCAGCCCATTATGGCTTCCCTTGGAATAACCAGCACTATCCTAGGTAAAGTCCATGCCTGGCCCACACATGGAGGTTAACACTGGCCAGCGTCCACTGGAACTAAGCACCCTCCTGGTGCAGTACATGTGTTTATCCATTTCTGGCACTCAGGGTGTCATCTCTGTTGGTCTCTGTGTCCTACAAAACAGATCCTGCTTCACTTACTAGAACAGATAGAGCCTGCATGGGTTTTCTGAGTTTTTCTATGCTGGCCTCTGTCAGAGATTGAGATAGGTTTGTCTCTAGATGTGCATTGGTACCAGGCCAAGTACATGGCCAGTGTTAAAAAAAAAACCTGTGGTGGTGATGAGTTAGTTATAGGTCGTGCTCAGGCCAGAGTGTATCTGCAGGGCAGCTGAGCCTCATTCACATTCAATGTGCAACAAGTCTTAGATGTCTTGAATCTCAAAGCAATGCTCTACATTATTCATGAGGGATGCATTATTTCTCCTAGGAGGAGGTTTCTCCCCTCATTCATCTACACATCATTCATCCCCATGATGGCCATTTGGGCCAGGCCAGTCCCCCGAAAGGAATTAATTTCTCCATCCCTGTGACTCAAACCCTTCTTACTCATGCTGGCAGCAGCCCAGGCCAGGAGATAATGAAGAGAGGATAATGGCACCTGTTCTTCAGATGGGCAAGTGTAATTCAGATTAAAACATCTTCCTGATGTCACACACTTCACTTCAGAGGTTCACCTACGTCAGAGAATCACCACAAGGATCAGGCTGTGTCTCTGCTGGATTTGCTGCTTGTGCTTTCAGCTTTCATCAGGGAGAAGAAACAATGTGGACTTTGTGGTGCAGATGAAAGGGATTTTCAGGAGGGGTCAGGGAGACACTTCATCTAACTAACTGGTAGTAACTCATTCACCAGGACAAAGACTTTCTCCCTTAAGGTAATCATGAACTGCTGTTACCTGGATGAGAGCTGCTGTGTAACTACACCACACTTCGGGCACATGGGCACTGCTGCCTGCTCCCTCTTCTCTCTCCCATATCCTGCTGCCTTGCTCCTCAAACTTCTCCAGGACCTCTTTTCTCTTTTATTCCCTTGTCAGTTGATCTCACTGTAGACATCAGGTGAACAATCTCTCTTAGTTATGCACATCCCCTTCCATGCTCAAAGATATCCTCCCCTTCCATGCTCAAAAGTCAGTCTCTGATGTCAGGGTAAAGCATGGTACATGTCTCCCTGCAGGAACACATAGCAATATGTGTTGATATCCTCTCTTGTTGTGAAGACAGGGACATCACAGGAGAGGAAAAAGAATCTGACATGCCCAGATGCAACCTCAAATCCTAAATCCCTCAAGAAGCTTGGCATGGCCTCTCATCCTGGCTCATCCCTGGTTTGTTACAACTGCTTTCAGGTCCTGGCTGCAGAAGTAAGGTCGTGCCACCTTGGAGATTGCACTCACTGCTTTGTTTTATATCAAACCTGCAGAAGACCTCCTGTTCTGGGTGGCAGGAATGCAACAGGTTTCCACTGTATTTTTTTTCTTCCCACCACAAGGACAGACTTCTTTTCTTCTTGATCTTGAAATCAAACTTCCAAGATGTTCAGGGAAAACAGCTTCAAAAGCAGCTCCGATGGGAGAGGCAGGCACAGGAAACATGCAGCAAGAAAATTAGGAGGAAAAGGAAGAAATGGTTTATCTTTGTGATCTCTGGGGTCTGCTGAGCAGCAGGTGTAGACACAGCCAAAGCCAGTCTTGCAGGTGGAAGGCCACTCATGCACTTTGTGAGTGAGGACAGACAAGTGTCTGGCCCCAGGAACTGCCTCTGCAGTGGCTCCTGCCAGCTCACCAGGGATGCTGAATCTACTGCCCATCAGTACAGCCAGCAGCAGACCTGAAGGACTCATCCAAAACTAATGAGACTGATAACTACTGCTGCCACTCATTCCTCTGCCACATTTCCTCACTCCCTCTGCTATTCTGGTCTGCAGCCATCCCACTTTATCTCCTTCCTTATGGAACCTGAACCTCCCGTTCTGGAGCATCAGTGATAGCAATTTTTCCCACAGCTTCTCTTCCAGCTACACCAAGTTGCAGTAAGTACTGGCACGGTGAATGTTCTGCATCACCCAAAATGCCTGTTGGCATCAATTCCCTAGCATGTACAAGGGATGGCCTCTCCTCTTCCCTGCTGGATGCCCCCATGGGGAGGCAAAGACACAAATCTATTCAATTCCTTGGGGCAGAGCAGTTGGAGGTGCTGCTTATTCAGCACTCCTCCTGTCAGAGGCTGGTGCCCAGGTTGTTTCAACACTTCCCCAGGTGGAAAGACCTGAGGACTTCTTTGCTTCCCCTGGAAAAGATCTTGTATTCCTCCTGGACTTAGACCCCAGAAGGACACAGCTCCTTTCTTTTGAGACCAATTGTTTCTGCATAATGCGAAAACATAGATTCGGTCACATTTGGCCCTCTCAAATACCCACTGGGTTATGGCAGTAAGGAATAGGTTTATGAGTTTAAACCAAGGCATAAAAAACTTTCCTTTTTCTAATTAGTTCTGTGTTTTTCTCATTTCTTGGTAAGGATGAGCCATCTATAGCCGTTTCTCTGCCCATCTGTTTTTCCTCCACGATAACTTTGAAGCTGCTCACCAATTTCCACCACTTAAAAGAAACTATAATGTGAACTTGATAGTGATCTGTTCTGCTGGGCCTGCCATCTGGCCAATCTGTGAATACACATAAAAGGGCCTAAAAATCAACACACACATAGTGCAAGCTCAGCTGCAGCTGGGATCAGCTCCTTCTCTGGCCAGTTACTGGAAAGAAACAGGAGCTGGAGGTCCTGCAACGTGGGGTGAGATGTAGAGGCATGGGAGAGAACTGCAGGAATAAGATGTCTCCATCACCTTATAAAATAGCCTGTGATGGAATATCTAACTGCCTGCAAGGATGCAGATGCAAATCAGGTTCATGAGAACTGGGGATGTTTTTGAGTTCACAGGAAACCAGGCTTGACTACTGCTGCTCATCAAGGAGCATCTTGTTTCTAGCAAAAGACAAAATTTGGAAAATGTTGCTTTAAAAAAAAAAAAAAGCCCTAAATATTTGAGACTTCTGTATTTGCTTGTGTTCATTATTGTTTTTTCTTTGAATGTAAATATTTCCCCTTTTTTTTTTTTTTTTAATTTACACTAAAAAGGGGTGTACTAAAATAGTAAATGAGAGAAAGTGGAAAACTTCAAATGGCCCCAGAAAATCAAATCTTCCTGCTCATCTATCTGACATAGAAGATCTGATTATCTCAAACCTCCTCTTGTTGAACTTAGCCTCTATTTTTGCTGCTCAGATAGAAGATGTCTGCAGTCCCTGGCAGTTCTTTTGAATAAGGTAGCAGAGCAGCTGAGGTAATTTCCACCTGGTTTACCACCTTCCAAGAAATCAAGGATGCCAACACTCACCAGTTCATTTTGTACAGACAGAGCAGTATCTCAGCTCATCCTTAAAATTTCTGCTGCTCCAGAAAAGAGGCTGGAAGGAGAGGAGAGGTTCTTCTCCAGTTCTGTGAGGAAACAACCATTTAAACAGGTATACCAGATTTGTGTCTGGTGTACCATTCCTGACTCCTCCAAAAACCAACAGCTCTGTGCTGGATTTCCAGCTGGCAGCTGTTGACAGTTGACTTCTGAGTCAATATTTTCCCATGAGCTCTATTTTTGACTGTCCCTGAACTCTTTTTCTCCCCTTCCTCTTCTCTGCTTGGGTCTCTGAATCTATCAGAGGACTGACCTGAGGCTCACATCATATCTAGTCCCAAGACAAATCATGCCCAGAACAAGTTCTCAATCTGAAGAGAATTGTCGCAACCACTAGGAAAAGACTTTATCAGGTCATGTTAACCATTCCCAGGGGATGGCATATGATTCTTCCTTATAATATATTCTCCAGGGCTTTGTCCAGTTTTGTTTAAATGATTGAAATAACAGGGTTTCTGCTCTTACCCTTAGGAAATTGTTGCCCTGTCCAGTAGATCTAGCTATTAGGAAGTTCTTTTTTGATACACAGCCTGTACTTTTCTTGTTCTATGCTGCTTTTTACCACACTGTTCTTTTGTAGCCCTCAACCCAACATACCCATTTCTCTCCATCAATCCTCACTCCTTTACCCTTCTTGAAGATAGTCAGTTAGATAGACAGTTTCATTCCTTAATATTAGTTATAAACAGAGCTCTTGGAGGCAGAGTCCTGCAGCAAGGAAGACAAGAGACATTCTAGAACATATACATAAGTACCTATACAATTCAGATTTTGTCTCTTTAGAAGCTCCTTATATGATCCCTTTTATTATACTTGTCTGAGATCACTCTTGCTCTTCAAAAACTTTCAGGATTTTTGCTAGAGCTGTGCACTGCCCTTTTAGCTGCAGAATTGTGGTATCAGGGTTATCAGTTGCCTGGACTGCAAAATATTGTCCTTTTTGCATATGTAGATGTGACTGACCATCACTATAACATTATGTCCTCACTGCATAGCAAACTTCTCCTGATGCTGTCATTTCCTTACATCACAAAGGCTTTGTGTACCCCATGGATGTGATTGCAATGAGCATTTTTTTCCTTATTCACCCTTATAAATTGACTTCTTGGGCAATTTTAGTAGTGTTCTGTAACTGATTTTTGTTGCCCACAGTTTATTGGCAATGACCTGAGTCTTCTCCATGAGGAGAGAAGATGAAGAACTCACCACCTGCAGAGCTGGCAGGATGATGCAAACAGCACTCTGAGTGATCAGGGGAAAATACATCAGGAAGAAGCACAGGGAACCATGTCTTAATAAAAGACCAAAAAAAATTAATGGGTTTCTTCTATATTGTGATGATAAAAAACGAAGCATGAGAAACTTCTGATTCCACTTTATTCAAAGAGTTAGTTCTTTTCAAACTGCCAGGTCTAAGTCTTCGCAGGGTTAACAAGATCCTGCTCTCAGCTCTCGGTCTGACAATGCCAGGGCTTGAGAAGCTGTATCTCAACAAAAACCCTATTAAACAAATATTACCAAAGGCCAGCACAGAGCAGAGTGACTGAGATCATTCATGACGTGGCTCCCACATCCTCTGAGGCTGTGATGTCACTGTCCAGTGCAGTTCAAAGTTCATAAATCCGTGTGACATCAAATACTGAGAGGGCTGGTCTGGTAAAACACAGCACACCCAGCAAAAGACATGGGGTGACACTCAGGAAAGTGCTTCAGATGTGTTTGCACTGAAGTAATCACATTTTTTCTTTTACAACTTTCCCCTTTATGCAGCTAAGAGACACACAAGAGCACAGACAACTTGTCATGAGCTTGCTCATGTATCTGTTTTAATTTTGTGCTGTTTCTACTGCACATTTTTCCCATGCAGAAGATAAAAAGGGTGTTTTTCCAACTTTTAAAAAATATTAATAGGTCCATGGTATTTTAAACAGATTCTCCTTTCTGCTGTTGAGAAACCAGGAGTTTCCCCAGCCTAAAGGGCAGCTAAATGGAGCGTAAGTTATTCCCACTGTGCTTAGGTTCATTCCCTGCTAAAAAATATGCCAGAAAATCTATTTAGAGACATAAATTTGACAAAAACAGAGAAATCTCTGATCTAGACAAAGTTATACAGACACAAAATTGCTTCTTCCAGGGAAATCTCTGCACTGGCAGATGAACAGCCAAGTGTGGAAGAACCAAAAATCCCTTTTCCCTCTCCTTTGCTTGTGATTCTCTTTCCCCTAATGACTACAATAAGAAATTAGCCAGAACAACACAAATTTTCCTGCTTCTAGAACTTTGCAATCATAGGTTACTTTACATCAGTTACAGCATTTATTGTACCCTTCTCTGAAGAAAAGCACCCCCAAACATATCTTCTGAATCTGACTGGCTGCAGTTTTGGCCAAGGTTATTTTCCCTGCACTCTAATTTTGCAGCAGTTTTATTTATTGAAATCTGGCTTCAATGCTTTAACAGCAGAAGTCAGTGGAATCTGTCATAATTTGTCCCATTACATCACATATATGCTGAGTGATTCAATTGGATTTATAGATAGATTGGACATTGAACGCAGTACCTGGATTTCATCAAAAATAAAGAAAAAAATAATGTTCAAATGCTTTGGGTTCAGTTTCTTTTAAAAATGCACATGGTTTTTTATTTCTCTTGATATTGTTCCCCCCACAAAAACCCTTATGCTTTAAAATACAAGCAAAGGGAGATGCCTCAATTATCCTCTACAAATTTTAAAGTGTGTTCTGTCAATTATCTTTGAAAAACTGAAATCGTTCAATTAAAAATTCTGTGAAGGGAGAAGTTCAGTTCTGATTGAGAAAGCATTTTTTGAAGCTGAAGCCAAGAAAGTTAATGGAAATATATAGCCCAATGGTACTGTCCTGCCCAGCTTTTCACTGAGCCAGTACTAACTTTGAGGCACATCTGCCCTTGTACTTTGAAGACAGAAGACCTGAGCTAAAACATGAAGGTCAAAGTTTTGCAACGTTGTTCAGCTTTGACTATGGGAAGATTTTCTGGAATTGCTGTATCAGGGTAATTACACCAGCCTAACTGACTGGGCTGGCACTTTCAAGTGAAGCAACCTCATACATTTTTCTGATAGCAACTTTGATCTCGCACAAGTAAGGAAACATCAGGAGCATAGAGACCTTGGTACCTTTTCCCAACAAGACAAAGCCAGAAGCATTTCTCATGGGACGCTGTTCCACCCATCAGAAACTGCCAAGGAATGTCAGGAAATTGAACCTAAGAGATATTAAACCCAGAACTTGAGCTCATTGTGCATTGAAAATATCCCTCCTAAAAAGACAGGGGTACGCCTCAGTTTGGGCTTCCATCTCTACTAGTCAGGCTGTAAGGCTGTCTCAAAACTCACTGCTCTTACAGCTAAAAGTTTTCCTGTTTTCAATACAAGCTTGTTCAAGGTCCAATTCTTCTCCTGAAAGTTCTTAACTCAAACAGCAACCCACCCAGTTTGCCTTTCCTACAGACTGATAAAGATCAGCCACATCTCACCAGCCTGGTTGGTTTGTGGGTTTCTTTGTTTGTTTTTCCCAAGGAGGAATAAACCAGTCACAGCTAGTCTGTTGCATTAGACAGGGTCACTTTGATAGCATTTTGCACCTTCCCAGCTTGAATTCAATTTTCTTGTACATCAACAACCCAAATTTAGATACAGAGCCAGAGAATCTCAATGCTGCATTTGTACAGACTTTGAATTGTATTTCATTCAACTTTAGACAGCTCTTGTATACAGCACTGACACAAAACCCAAAATGAAGTACTGCATCTCAAACCTACCTGTCCTTGGTTTGTAGCTAAAAAATCCATAGGGTCTTATTTTGTCTTACACTGATGAAAATAGAGTAATTTTTCTTGGTGTCTGTGAATTTACAGCACTGTAACTCAAGTACATATGAGTTCATTATTTAACCAGGGACAAGCATGTGAGCTAAGCTCCATGTAGCATTAAACAGATGGATGCTAAAAAGAAACTTTCCATATACTGCAAGCATCTCTCCCATGAAATGACCCATGAAAAGCAGGATGGGGTTCATGTGCGCTACCGAGTCTTTGAAGCTGACAGACATATCCCAATTAGTTATTCTAAAAGTGGATCTTTTCAAACTCCTCAACGAATTTCCAGTGCCCAGGAAATCCTTTTGCTGAGACTAATCTGGGCTCTTTCACCTCCTCTTTTATTTCTTTATTGTTTACAGACACCTACCTTTTCCCCACCAGCCCTGATAAGAACAGCAAGCATCGAGATTGCAGGAGGCAGTAGAGTGAGACACCATTTAATGCACCTGACTAGGTATAATCAGAACCATCCATCATTTCAGTTTTCTATTCCCAGCCAACAGGAATAGTCTAACTGAGTGGGAAGAAATGGGAACTCAGAAAAACTTCTTCAAACCCCTCACCATTTATCTTCTGCTGGGTGGAAAACAATGACCTACTATATTATTTTAATATCATAACCAGTGTTTTTCATTTTATTTCATCGCTGAACTCCTCCATACAAGGTGGCTCAATAAATCAGACTGACAAAGTACTTCATGGAAGATTTCTGAGCAGTCATAAACATCATTTGCACAGTTTTTATACCTGAGAACCTCCACTGTGATCCAAGACCCTGCAGTGGCAGGGGCTATATAAATGACACATGAGACGGTCCCTAACTATTCACAATTCTGCTCTGACACACAGAATTACCATCTGCACTTTCCAAACATGAATACCAGAGAGGGAGAAGGCCTCAGAGAGGGAGGAGATCAGACCAAGAGTTTAATATCCCCCCAAAAAGGTCTTTGCAATGAGAGAAGCTATTAATCTATTCGACAAAAGAGAAAACCCACTTACAAGGGTTAAAATCACAAAATAGTTCGGGTGGGAAGGGACCTTAAAGATCATCTTGTTCCAATCCCCTGCCGTGGTCAGGGACACCTTCCGCTAGATCAGGTTGCACAAAACCCCATCAAACCCAACCCAACCCAAACATTTCCAGGGATGGCCATCCACAGCTTCTCTGGGCAACCTCTTCCAGTGCCTTACCACTCTCACAGTGAAAACTTTCTTACTAATATCTAATCTAATCTGCCCTCTTTCATCTTAAAGCCATTACCTTTTATCCTGTCTAAAACTTCTTTGAATAAAACATCCTCCAGAACTGTTGTGGTTTAGGTCTCTATTTCAGCTTCACTTGCAGGCTTTGAAGCTTGTATAAGTAAGGAGCAGCACTGCTGAGGGTCTACTGGAGACCTAAAAGACATAATGTTCCTCCACTTGTCCTATGCATCTACAAAGGGCCTGTATTTACAGTGGGATTTATTTATCATCTCACACTCATCAGTCTGGGATTTGAGCTGCAAACACATGCTCAATTTTGGACTATCAGTAAGTTTATTAGAAGAGTTTTGTGGAAGTCAAGTTTCCTCAACTGCATATTTAGGGAATCAATATATATTATCATGTGGTGGGTTGACCTTGGCTGGCCACAAAGTTGCTTTCTCACTTCTCCTCAACCAAATCAAGGGGAAAATTAGGATTGAAAAATTTGTAGCTTGTGATGAGGACAAGTTGATTGATCAACAGTTACCATTCATGGGCAAAACATGCTCAACTTGGGGAAGAGTAATTTGATTTGTTGCCATTTACTGTCTGACGAGGTCAGTGAGAAAAAAAAGGTGAAACCAAAACCTCCTTATCCCTACTTCTCTCTTCTTCCCATTCTCAACTTCAAGTCCTTCATTCTCAACTCTTCTCTCTTCTCCTCCTCCTCTCCCAATTTGACACAAGGGATGGGGATTGGGGGTTGTGGTCAGTCCGTATCATTTTGTCTCTGCCTCTCCTTGCTTACACTCTTGCCCTTGCCCCAGCACAGGGTCCCTCCTGTGGATATAGTCCTTATCAAAATGCTCCAGTGTGGGTCCTTTCTCTGGGCTGCAGTTCTTCAAGAACTGCTACAACGTGGGTACTTTCCACAAGGCACTGTCCTTCAGGAACAGACTGCTCCAGTGTGGGTCTCCCATGGGCACAGGTCCTGCTAGCAAACCTGCTCCAGCATGGGCTCCTTTCCCTGAGCTGCCATTCCTGCCAGAAATCCCTGCTCCTGTGTGTGCCTGCCAAGGGCTACAGCTTCCTTCAGAGCAGATCCTTCTGCTCCAGCACAGGGTCCTCCAAAGCCTTCAGCATGGGTTAACTGCTCTGGGATGGTTCTCCAAGGGCTGAAGGTGGATCTCTGCTTCCCCATGGACATCCATGGTCTGCACCAGGGCAATCTCAGCTCTGGCACATGGAGCACCTCCTCTCCATCCCTCTGCAGTGACCTTGGTGTCTGAAGAGTTGCTCTTCTCTCATATTCTCACTCCTCTCTCACAGATGCTGTCTGGCATTTTTTACCCTTTCTTACATCAAGGAGATATCACCACAGTTGCTGATGGGCTCAGCTTTGGCCATGGTGGGTTCCATGTTGGAGCAGGCTGGAGCTGATTCTCTTCAACACGGGGACAGCTTCCTGTGTTCTATCACAGAAGCCACCCCTGCAGCCAAAACCTTTCCACAAAAACCAAATACAGGTCAATAACTATTTTATATTAGCTTGGTTGGTTGCTTGCAACTCTTGGAAGTAACAACTTCACTTTCAGACTTGCTACCTCGTGTTGCAATGGACATGAACAGAAGAGATGCAGGCTCCTTTAGAAAGTGGTCAGTGGGTTCTCTCCTTTTATTGTGGGATGAGCTCCTCTTTATATAGAATGTCAGAGGCCAATTTGATTGGTAACACAAAGGTAAACTTTTCAATCAATTGGTCATCCCAGAGGGACATCAGAAGAAGGTCCCTCTTATAAGAAAGAATGCAAACATTCTTATATTTACAAAACATTGTTCTTCTGTTGACCAGAAGAATGCCTGGGAAAGAATCCTTCTAAGATCAAAACATGAAACCCAAGACTACAACCTCGTTCATTCATTTGCCTTGCAAAACCATAAACAGTTTGATAGAGCTGTTGTCAGCAGCTTCAAGTGCTCACACTGAGTCTGAAGCTGTTCCTGAGTCCTGAAGATCTCTGACTCCCCGGCTGTGTAGCAGCAGCAGCAGCAGCATTACAAACCTGGCAAGGTTTCATTATCTCTGCAGAGAACCAGCTCTCAGCTTCAAAGAACCTGTCCCAGGGAGAAGACTCCAGTAAGCACCAGCACAACTAGAGTAATCAAGCTGCTTTTCTTACCAGAGGGACATGGCCTAAAGATACAAGCTGAAAATTTCCTTCAAAACAACAACAAAAAAGTCTTTGATGACACTGAATGTAGTCAGTGTATCAGGCTTCTGTACTCACCGGCCTGATTCTCCCATCAGTTCCTTTCAGTTTCACTTCCACACTACCCATTTTGTTGGTCATTCCCATTCCTCTTCCTTGTCTGCTCCACCAATAGATCAATCCATTGCTGTTCTCGTGCCTTCACTCTACTTGTTTTCATTTGCTGTTATCACCTTTTTTTGGTTCTGATTTCCTCCTCTCTGTCACCCACTTTCTTTCATTCTCATCTGCCCTTTTTCATTCACTTCTAACTACAGCAAACACCTGCCTCCAAAGGCAATGCACAATATTTAAGAGAACTCCATAACCTGTAACCACCCTGTGCAACAGTTCTCCTGTGATGATAATTGCCAACTATAAACCATCAGCCTTATCTTGGCTGTCAAGATTAATTCTGGCATGGGGCATTATAGAATTAGCCCTTCTTGGCAAAGCTGCTGGCCTTTAGTTTCCACAAGAACACAATTAAATGGTATTTGTGCAGTAAAGCTACAGGAAAGCTAAGAGGAGACAGACATCAGGAAGTTATTAGATTAGGAGGTAAAACAACCACTCTTTGGTTAGATCAAGCATTCAAACACATTATATAATATTTCAAAGGCAATACAGGAAAAACAAAACCTCCCAGGCATTTTGCCTCCTTCCTTCTCTCCTTATCTAGGCTGTGAGGAAGCACATATCATAATAGCAAATGAGCAAAGTCATTACCAGACCTCTAGATTTTGGGTTTGTTCACAAGGTTACTTGTGCCATGCTGGGTTAACTCAGTGGGGACTCCAGAGCACAGACACAGCTTGAAGTCCTTCCTAATTAAATACACACACATACACCATAATCAGAGCTCTTTCTTCACCCCAGGGCAGGATCTTTGGCTCATATAAGTCAGCAGAATGCTCTGAGGAGCTACTTTGATTTATACTGGCTAAAAATCCAGTCCCAGAGTCTCTGTGCATAATGTGTTTTAGAATAACTGGTATTGGGTTACTGATACTGAGTATCTGAGCTTAAAGAATCCTTCTCACATACAGATTTACACCCTGAAGAAAGGCACTTGTGTGTGCATCAGTGGTAGCTCAAGTTTTACCCTTCAAATCAGCTTTTGGTTAGTGGTGGGCAATTCTCTGAACCTGGTGTCCACAAGCTTCATCCTGCTGGGGCAATCACCCCCTCATGCAGGGATACAGTCCAAAGCAAACAAAATCAAGCAAATTTGCTGGGCATGCCCCATTTTGTCTTCACAGATGTCCCCCTAATCATTGCATTTGGCATGATTTTGGAGGAAAGCTCTAAAACACAAATCAGTTTCTACCCACGTATTTTTTCCCCAGAACATGCAACAGGGTTTGCTCACATAAATTAGAAAAGTTAAACAATTGCTCAGCACCTTCTAAACACCTGTGCTATGTCAAAAGTTAAGCATTAATATCACCATCAGGGAAACAGGAATCTTAATGAGGTTCTTCTTTAGAGGAAAGGAAGTGAGAGACACCAGCTTTAGGGAAGGATCTGCAGTCCTTTGGAGTCTGTCAAGGCCAAGTGTCCCAGGCACTCAAATCATTACACAGTGAAAACACATCCTCTGGGAACCAGGTTCAACTTTTGACAACCCACACAAGGTTTACGTGTGAATCCTGCTCAGCACAGCTCTGCTTCTCCACCCACCCACAGCCAAAGGAGCAGACAGGCTTAATTTACTGCTCTTTAAAAACAGATGCTGGCCTTCAATTTATCTCCATCAAGAGAAAAAAATACCCAAGCTCCTCAAATGAAATGCCCTGCAGGATTTTGCCTGAGCAAATGTGAGATGGAGATTTGACAATAAAAAAGACATTTCATTTGTCTTATTAGTGGCTGACTATTGTGGAAGGTGTTCAATCAATTAGACTGATCTTGGCCTCCTGAATTATTGATAGAGAGAGCTGGATTACACTCTGAAATGCTTTTAGTTTAATTGCCCAACCCATCATAGCTTCATTTTCCTTTTCTTATGTATATAAATTTGTTGTTGTTGTTGTTGCTTTGTTATTTAAGCAAAGCACTTTGCCAGCAGCTGACTCTGGCACTTTGCTGCTGTTGCGGGGAGCGACGCCGAGGCCTCGGAGGGTGCAGTGGGCAGGGAATGGTGCCAGCATCCCTGGAGACCAAGAGGAGCCTGGGGGGAGAACAGTGGCTTCCCATGATGAGAGGGACATGCAGGGAAATCAGGGGGCTCCTCCTTCACCTCATGCCCATTCTGTGCATATTGTAACTCTAGGTCCTTTCCCACTCCTTTATCCTCATACACTGGCTCCTCTTCACTTTCTGCCCACTTTCCTTCCCTTGCCTTGCATGCAGAATCACAGAATCATTGATCTTGGAAAAGATCAAGTCCAACCTTCAACTAAATACCACGATGCCCAGTAAACCCTACCACAAAGGGACGCATCTACTCATTTTTTGAACACTTCCAGGAATGGTGACTCCACCACTTCCCTGGGCAGCCTGTTCCAGTGCTTAACCACACTTTCAGTGAAGAAATTTTTACAAATATCCAACTTGAACCTCCCCCTGGTGCAACTTAAAGCCACTTCCCCTCATCCTATTGCTGGTTGTGTGGGAAAAGAGCCCAGCTCCCACCTGGAATGCAATAGGGCACAGGACTGTCTTGGCCGTGGCACTATCCCCAGCACCATTTGAGTGCCCAAATGGCTGTTCTTACCCCATCCTGACCATCATGGTTCTCCCCAAAATTTCTTAATTTTCTTTGCTCATTACCCCTTTCCACCCTCAACTTCTTCCAGCCTCTTCTCATGATTGATTCCTCGTCAGCTCTTAGACACTGTCCTCCATTTCCCAGGCCGTGCACATCATCTCTCGCTGAGGCACCAGGACATAAGCGGAGACAGAATCACTGTGTTCAAGAGTGCTCCATATTTTATAGACTAAGAACAGGTTAAATGCCTGTGAAGCATGATTCCCTACTACTCTTTTTGCAGGTTAACTTGAAGTAGTGAGAGAAGCATAAATGGAGTTATAAAATATGGAAGCTTTTCCACAGTGAGAGAGGAAAAAGGAAAAGGAGGGTGGGGAAAGAGCAAAATAAGATGAGATGGGAAAGGGCATAAAAAGAGATTAAATGGGCAGAGCAAAGAGGAGAGAAAGAGAAAGGAGGATATGAAGAAAGAGGGGAAAAAAAAGGAAAGTAAGAAGGAAATAAAAAGATGAGGGAACCTTGCCCACTGAAAATGGCAGATATGCCATGTAGATGCTTGGAAAAACAAGAATTCTGGCTACCAGAAGTGAAAGAGCATTTTTGTGACAACAGGAAGATGATATGGTCAGTATGCAGGGCTGAGGGATATGATCTGAGAGTCAAATAAAGGCAGTAACCACAATGCTGCAGAGCAGGTGAATAACACAGTAGCTTATACAGGTTTTAAAGATGAGACCATGCACATAACAGGATCCATCTGAATTTCCCAGGAAGTCATTGCAGATCTCTGCCACCAAATCCAAACATAACATGAGATGTCTTGGAAACCATTTGGAAGATAAATTCTGGGAAATGTGTCATTTTGCATTTTTCTAGATGGCAAGTGAAGAATTACTGTTATGAATGATACTTTAGCTCAGCCCTTCCTGGATGCAACAGGCAACAGAAACTTTCTCCCCTAAATTACCATCAGAACCCACAAAAGCAATTTTATTTTAGACTTAGTTTAGATCAACAGTGAGGACACTATGGAAAACTGTTTGATCAGATGTTCACTACTATTGTTGAAATGAAAAGAAGGATAAGTGAAAACAGGTATCAAAGTCCTTAAATTCTGAAGCACAAGAGTGAAGAATTAAAGGGATTAGTAACTGAGTCACTTGGTATTAAGAATGCAGAGATGCTAACAAAGGAGCTTGAGATTTCTCTCAAATTCACAAAGAATACCAATATTAGAGTATAATAATGTTTATTGCAGTACATCTTGCAACTTATTGCAAGATTACAGTAACACTTATTGCAAGGTAAGAATTGTCAGGGACATTTAAGAGCAGTGGGAGAAGGATAAATCAACAAATCCATGTCCAAGTTTTTATATGTAGGATTAATATGACAATGGTCCAAGAAACATTAAAACAGAAGAGGACTCTTTAGATATGTAAGGAAAGAAAACAGCTGGGTAACAAAGGTAGGATGAGTATGAGCATACATTAGAAAAAAGTGTTGCTTTTGTTTCCAGCAGCAAGAAATTTAAGTACTGCTGGTAACAGGTCCTGAAAAAACTCCCCATGTTCTCAAATGCATGAACTAAATATCCCTATAAAAGACGAAAGAGAGAGAGAAAGAGAGAAAGAGAGAAAGAGAGAGAGAGAGAGAAAGAAAGAGAGAAAGAGAGAGAGAGAAAAAGAGAGAGAAAGAAAGAGAGAAAGAGAGAAAGAGAGAGAGAAAGAAAGAAAAGAAAGAGAGAAAGAGAGAAAGAGAGAAAGAGAGAAAGAGAGAAAGAGAGAAAGAAAGAGAGAAAGAAAGAGAGAAA
>VZUI01046192.1:0-52353 GCA_013401135.1 Cettia cetti
GCTTCTCTCCTGTCACTCAGCCAATCAACAAGGGGAAAAGACAGAACTTTCTAGTCGAACTTCCTAATACAGAAATGCCCACTCAAGAGTGGGGGGTGCATTACGACAATTGATAAAAAATATATTCATTTCTAGCTAGGAAGGAAATGCAAATAATTTTCTACTTAAGTTAGCTCATAATTTTAGTATATAGTACTTATCATTAGTATTCAGTACTTAATCCCTGCATTTAGTGATTCAGTAAATTATTTTCAAAGCAACTCAGGTCTCAGAGGATTTGCATTTGGACATCACCCTTTTCTCAGTTCATTCTTCTTCACCTCAGCCACTCTGTCTGCAACTCAAAGGTAAACAGAATTAGGTATTTTCATGCCTTCCACAGTTTTCCACAAGACAGTACAAAAATGATTACATCCTTTTGCTATTGTTAAGAACTAAGATTAAGAGTTCCAAAAATATATTCTGTTGTTTGTTTGAGTTTTTTTGGGGAGTTCACATCTCTTTCAAAGGCTCTTCATGCTCATATCAGCTGCAAACATTCCATAGCACGAGATGTAAGAAGCCCTTAGGGACTTTTTACAAACTTACTTATTAAGTCTTTGATGATTTAAAGCCACATTTTAACCAAGGTAGCCTAGTTCCAGTTAGTTATTTATTCATATAAATCCTAATCATGTTTGAATTGTACTGAGCAAAATGTCTTAATTAAACTTTGGATAATTAGTTCCATGGGCTAATTTTATGCCATACAAATATCTATTTTCTATCAGATTTATTTTTATAGTCTTTTTTATTGTTACTGAATATGTTCCTTTTTTTGTTCTATTACAATGCTATGTTCTACATAGCAATACTAATCCATACTGTTATATAAATATAGCTTCTAATTGGGATATTTATGTCATTATGGGCAGCTTCATAAATAAATGCTTTGTAATCCTTACAGTATTTTCTGTTAAGGTTCTGGAAGTGTTATGTGTGGAAGTACTTTTATCTTTATTTACAAAAGCAGAACCAAGTTTGTGTCCTCACCATGTGTTGGGAGTTAGGTTTGTTCTTCTTACTTAGAGATTTTTTTCCCATGAAGTTGCTAGGAGACTAAGTGCTGAGTGCTTATGGGTGCTTGACCAAAACAAAGAGGTGGCCAAAGGCAAGCTTTGGGGGCCATGCTTTCTGATAATGGCCCGGCAGTTAAAACTGGGTGGGGCAGTGTTTTTTATCTCTTTCACCACCATCCTCCTTCCAGGTGATATCTGCTGATAATGGGTCATTAAGGCTCACCAATCACATGACACATTACATCATCTCATTGTGAGAGGCTCCACCCAGTTAGAGGGGCCCCAGCACTCCTACCTAGATAAAAATGAGACGTAGGAACACAAGGACATCCTGATTTCCACTGGATGCCAGAGGAAGATTGGACCCATCTCACTATCACTGGACCCTTGTTTTCGATGGGATCGTCTTTACTCCACAGAACCACATCTGTTACTCCAGAAGGATTCATCTGGACTGCTTCTAACACCCTGACCAACAGGCTGTCAGGTCATGTCCCTGACTCTGTTAGGGGTTTTCTAGGTTTTTTGTTTGTTTTGTTTGCTTGTCTTTCTGTACTACTACATTTGTAATTTTAAATATTCCTAGTAAAGAACTGCTATCCCTATTCCCAAATCTTTGCCTGAAAGCCCCTAATTGCAAAATTATAATAATTTGGGGGAGGGGGTTTACATTCTCTCTTCCAAGGGAAATTCCAGTTTTTATGGCAGATACCTTTCTTTCTAAACCAGGACACCATGTCAACCCTGAACAAATTTGCAACCATTCTCTGGCAGTGCAGACCTATAGACTAAAACAATTTGTGCTTGTATTTTTAACAGAGGTCCCACAAAAGCTGATTTTTAGAAATGGTCCTCTGCCTGTACTTGTTCCCAAGCCAAACCTCAGACCTGTTTAGAAAGATGCCAGTTAGCCCAAACCAAAAACACAACAGGGAAGACTTGAACACTGCCATGAGTTAAATGATATTTTTTTGGCCTTGGCCTGTCTAAATAGAGGATTAGGTGAAGATAATAGGTTCTTACCTTCACCTAGACAGAAGGACAGGATTTTATCCAAGACTGCCAATGCAAGAAAAGTAAAATGAGGGAACATAGGATGAAAAGGAGTCTATTGCTGTTGTTAAGAAACGATCTGGCTTTCTCTTAAGATAAAGGGCATGAGACCTGCAAGAAACACCAAAGTGCAGCTAGTTGTAATTGCTAAAATGGGTGCAAGCAAGAGAATTGCCTAGGAAACAAGGATAAAGGGAGGATGTCATCTCTTTATCCCCGGTTTAAAAGTCCCTCCAGTATAGGAAGGCCGAGTGGTTGAAGTGAGAGCAGCTACCTCCTTCAGAAGATCCTTAAGTGCTTTGGCTGGAGTCACATTAAGTTCCTTGCTTTTGCTGAGGTAAACAGAGCAGACCTGAGTTACTCCATTCCTCTTTTTTGCTGGAAAGATAAAATTTTTATTTATAAACATCAAAAGCTCTATCATATATTTGGTGAGCTGGCTAGCGAGAAGCAAGGCCAGCCTATACCACAAAGTTCTAAAAACATAATAATTATAAACCGCTGTGGTTTTATTCAGATCTTGGCAAAAAAATAAATTCAAGTTAAGGGTACCCCTTTACTGTTTTCTTAAAAGCAATGGCAAAATCTAGCTTACGTGAATCACTAGTTAGAATGAAATTTGAGCCTAGGACCCTAGTAACTGGGTTACTGAAGTTGTATCAATGCATATATATTTTTTAAATCATATATATTCTAATAATTTCCTGCCTCATATGTTATATTGGAAAAGACAGGTAATACTTGGAATAAAACTGAATCCCCTCTTATTCCCTTATCATAAAGGTCAAACATTACTCTCATAGATTAAATTCCAACCTTATAACTGACAGAAATGATGGGCAGAACCTAACAAATACAACAAAGAGAAAATAATGCCAGTAAGACCTGGAGAAGGAGTTAGTTAACTTAACTTGGAGAGAACACTGAGAACCCTGTTACCGAGGTGTCAGTTATCGGCCATGTCGTGATCACAAGACACTCAAGGGAGAAAGGTAACCTCAAAGCTATTTGGTCAATGAAAAGCCACCTACTAATTACAGTCATTTATGGATCACAACTTTAAGTATGACCAACTAGAGACACGAGAAGTTGATCCAGTATTGACTGTCTCTTGTTTGAAAATGTCCCAAATCTCATTCCCTGTGCATTGAAAACATGGAATCCAAACCAAGATCAGCTGTGCAGGGCCAGATTAATCACAGCTCCAATGAAAATAAAATAGATATTTCTATTTTTTACAGGAGCAGTGAGTATTATGATAGCTATGGATTTCATCTAAAAGATATATGTGATTAAAAGGTTCAATATAAGGATAAGCCATATTCATTCCTGCTCTGCTATTTTTACTCTGAATATAGCCTACAAAAGAAATAAGGAAAGTAACTTAACTAAAGCATATGGATAATTTCAACAAACCAGTCAATAATACAAAAAGAAAAGCCACTTTTGCTCTAGAGATGTGTGGGCATTACTTAGTCACACAAAGTCACAAAGAATGAAAATACATTCCAATTACTTTTTCTTTACATTCAAGGTATATTTCATTTGGGCCTTCAAAACTAATAAAGCAGTACACCCTGTGCTGCACAAGTGGGACTTGGCAACACACTGTATTGCCATCTGGTTTTGTTTATCATGTATTTTAACTGTTAAACATTTATTGAAGACCTTATTGGCTAAGCCATTCCTCAATAATTGTAGTTATTATTTATTAATTGTAATACATCTACATAATTAGTTAGGGGCTCCTTCTGGTATCCTTACTCAGACTGAGTAATAATTTACTCCATGGTCTACCCCAATAAAGCAAACCACAAATCTGACTAACACTTATTATAAATTTGGGAAGCAAAACTGATTTTCCTGTGGCATTTTCACAGTGTGTATTAAGTTTAATAGACACATGCATGCACATGTGCAATTGTGTGTTCCAGTTATCCAGAGTTGAGTGGTATTCTGCTTAATAATTTCAGTTTAGAGGTGTATATGTTGCCAATTTTTCTGAGATAATAAATTTACAGGAAAGGCACGTCAAGACCTATCACTGCTAGGGATTTGATCTGTTATTAACTCCCATTCTAAAAGACAGGTGATGTTTTGTTTCTTAAGATACTTTATCTGATACCTTGTTCAATAACAACCTCTATCTTTGGTTATTTTGTAATAACCAAAGTCTAAGAGTCACATCATTCTTTTTCAGAGAGAAAGGTACAATTTTGTATAATTTGAATATCTGAATATTGGATGCTGATTATATTTAATCATCCTAAGCTGAAGAGAATAGCCTGCCATTAAGATATATCTTAACTAGTTTCAAGGAAGCTGTTATTAAGCCTCTCAATAAATAAATCAAGTATGTCACCAAAAACTGTATCAGGCAGTTTGACTTCATATGATCAGAAGCTGAGTAGTCTTCAAAGGTGGCTTCGTCCAGTATACATGAGCCAAAGAAAGTAAAGGTAATAATGTATGTGTTCAAAAGGAAAAGAGCTTGACATTGCACAAGTAATCAAGGCAGAAATTATTCTGAGTAAACAATATGCCACACAGATCAGAGCTCTTGAGAAACAAGGCATCAGGTCTCTGTTTGCCATTTGTGAATAAGGAAGACATGTCACAGTCCTTCCTAATGAGTCTGATCCAGACAAAAGATTAAATAACTCATTTTGTTACCTCAGGCTGGAAAAACTGTAAAGGCCATAACACTTCAACATGTTTATGGCATATTGGATTTGTATTGTCATATATACATGAGAACCTGGGGCACTAGAAAAAAGGCAATATTTTGCTTTCTACTTTCTTTCAGTTCTCAACAATGAAAATTATGTAAAGGGTCCTTTTCTCATAATAAACTGATTTTCTTGTGTTTAGTATTGGCTCTGCAATTTGACTCAACAGAGCCTAAAAATTCCACCAGGAAAACATTTTAAAGGGATAAATATGTAGTTGATCTAGATTTATTTGATTTGTACACATCATTAATATCTATGTGGCCAGAGATTCAGGAAGAGATGTAAACACAAAATTGAGCCTGGAGGAGGTTTTCAGCACTCTCTAGGAAGAGCAGTAGATGGAGTTTTGTCTATATTTAGAATTGTGACCCTTGACCAAGGTTTCTTAGGTGGAAATTAATTTAGCAGAAGCATGCTGGAATTAGAACAAGTAGATGAGAATAATAGCTTGCCCTTTAGCATGTCTTTTTGTTTCCAAAGGTAAAACTAGTTTTCCTTTCATTTTTTTTTATATTTCACTTCATCACTATTCAAAAGCATTATGTGTGCTGTATTAACACTACAAGATAGACTTTCCTGTTGTGATTAACACAGATGGCAAAAGTAAAAATAAACAGAATTCTCAAGGGCTGTAAGCACACAAAGTATATTTTAATTAATTTTTACCAGAAAAGGAAAACTTCATCGCAAGACAAGAAATTTTGCTTCAACAGAGCAGAATACTCAAATAAGACAATTCGTGGCAGCAAACCAAAAAGCATTAAACTACTAAAGCACAACAGAATTAAAAGCACAACAAAATTAAAACTATCTCTCTTTGAGTCCAAATCAAATCTGATGCACTTCTGTGATACAAGTTTCTTTAGCAAGTTTGTTCTCCTCAGTTAGACATCTAATCATGTAAATACTATAAAGAAGACTTTTGGAGTGAAAAATTCCGCAGAAACTTTATAAACAACTTCATATTCTTTTTCAAGCACTACGTAAGTTTTCTACTCTTCAAGCCTTTTATTTTAGTATATTCTAGCTATAACAAAGAATCAGTCAGTCAAAGGATGGCAAATACAAAATTCAACTTCGAAATTCCTTTGTAGCCCCTAAAATAGTATATCAAAATTTAAAGACTACATGCAAGTTCAGTAGCTGTTGAACATCTCTGTGAGAAAGATTTATGCAGTCCCATCTTCTCAATAATCCCACATCCTTGGCCAATGCACTATAACTTTCAGTCAAGCATGCTGGCTAGCATTATAGATAATTCAGCTGGATGTTACTAAATCATATTTTATTTAGTTAAAAAGGGCACAAGAATTGAACTGTTCAATTCCCATTCCAGGGATTTTTAGTAGGCCACAAAGGATGAGGCTGGTTTTTTTAGTGTTTAATGCTCAGTGTTTCAGCTTTGCAGCACACTCAAGAAGAGTGTCCCATTGCTAACCTGAACAGTGTAGATTAGCTATCCCTAGTCTTGCATCCTGATCTGTAGGTTCACTACATAACTTTGGGCAAGACTCTTTGAAATAGAGTGATCTTATTTAACTTCAGATGCTGCAAAGTGTCCAGTCTGTATCAGGTTCCTTCCCAACAGTACAAAAAATGTTGTGCATCTCCAGAGAGAGATTTATTTTGTTCTAAAAGAGATTTCTAAGAGAGGAGGCAATGGTACTAACTGACCTTGTACTCCTGATGCCTGCAGTGATACCAACTGGCTGCAAATGGAGCTGAAAGTTTAGGATTTTGCTGAGCTTTGAATAGCTTGCATCAGGTAAAATAGATTTATCTGTGCTCAGTGATCAAGCCACTAGACATGGTGGGCACCCCTAGTGTTTCTCCAGCAGCATGCAGTGCATGAGCTACCAGAGAGCAAACATGGCCAACTCAGCATGGGCACAGTGGTGGTGACTTCAGTGTGGATGGGCACTGGAGAGAGGATTCCTCTCTGACAACTTGCACTGCCCAGGCTGCTTTCGCCACTGCCAGTGCCCACCATGTCAGGTTCTCAGAGACAGGTTGTGCAGCTGTTCCTGAGCTCCAGCTGTGTCAGCAACAGCAGTGCAGAAGGCAGTGTGAGTACTAAAGACACTTTGGAACCTATGTCTTTGTGCTTTATATCTCCACCTCACAAAAGGAGAGTAGGACTCCCATTGTTTAATGCATGTTCTGAATAGAAAATGTAAAAAAAATTAAATAGAGATTAGGAAATGCAATAATTACAGTAATAATGTAATGGCAATACAGCTCAAAAAAATCCTCCATTTTAATGTGCAATTTTATTAGAATTTTTTTATATAGAGACACTTTAAAAAAACAAGGTCTTTTTTCCCATTTCTAAGCATGTTTGTTAAAAATTAAATAAAAGCTGTTTAAAATATAAATTACAAAAGGAGAATTTACTCTGATGAGACATTTATTTTACATATATATGTGCTATTTGCTACAAATATTTGCTTTAATCATATTTTTCTACTTAAGTTTTTTTACCAGTATTTAGAGCATTAGAAATGTCATGACCATTTAATTTCTACAGAAAAAGGAAAAAGAGGAGTACTGAAGCAAGCTTTTATAGCTAAAATTCAAAACTATTGGATTTTTAGCATTCTATTATATGAGATATTGTTGAAATCATGTAATTAAAGAACATTGTAATGCATATACACCAGAAGGCAGAGTAAAGGGATATTTCCTGGCTTTGAGTGCACAATGCAGCAACAGGACAGTTCAATGGGGAACATAATATTTTTTGCATTTAATAGAATATCTATAATTCAAGTCAGCAGTAGCTTCTTCCTAATTGCCTTGTTACCAGTTGTCATCAGACGTTAAGCTAAAGACAGGATGATGTGTAACAGAAATGTGCTGCTGCAATAAAGAGGAACATGAATTGCCCTTTGCCATAGCTTAGTAAGTCAGAGCCAACCACGAAGTACTTGACTGTGTCATACTCTATCCAGGCCAGTCTCAGCAGAGTATGAACTGCAGGAACTTTCCAAAACAATGTTGTTTGTTTCTTTCTTTCTTTTTTGTTTGGGTTTTTTGGGTTTTTTTGTTTGTTTGGGGTTTTTGGTTTTTTGGGGGGATTGGGGGTTCCTTTGTTTTTTGTGGTGTTTTGTGGGGGGTTTTGTTTGGTTTTGATTTGTTTTTGTTGTTGCTGTGTTTTGGTTTTTCATTTTGTTTCAGATAAAAGAGAAAGAGAAAAGTTCAGGCTATTCCTGAAGTGTAATTTCCTAGCTTGCTTCCAACACAGTGATACTTAATACTTGGCAGCCAAAGAATCCCAGCTGATAGAGGATCAATAATCTAATGTGATTGCAGATGTAAAGTCTAAAATTTTAAAATCCACATTTCTAAACAGGTTTGGGATAGCCTCATGTTCAAATCAATTGACTCTTTGGCAATTATTTTTTAAATTATGACCCTGTTTAGAGGAAAATATAAGTCAATTTATCTTTCTTCTGCTGAATATTTATATTTCTGGAAAATTAATGTGAGTTATTCAGGCAAGTAAATAGGAATCTGATTCAGAAGGACCAGCAGAAAACAAAGGAACAATTCCTTAAAAATTCATGGAAAGGGTTTGCCTATAAAATTAAAACCAAAATTTAGCAGTAAAACAAATCTCTCTTTCAAAAATAGCTGCCTTATGACTGCAGGAATGAGAGAGGAACTGCATTTTTGAAAAGAGTCTGTACTGTGATCTGAAAGTCCCAGTTTTATCTTCTCCTTACAGTTAACTAATGTAAAATCTTACATCTGAATGCACTTTGTTTTAGGATGAGCAGTTTAATGCTCATAACTTTTCATAAATATTAGTACATGCTCATCTGCTCTTCTCCTGGATATGTAAAATTGAAGCCGAGCAATTAAAGGTGTTTTCTAGAGCTGTAACAACTTTATTTTAATATTGTTGCATTTTCTGTTACCTCAGTTGTTTCTATGCTTTTACTAATTCAAACTGAATGTTCTTGACATGACATTTCCCCTGATATATACCTGTTTGTTAGAGGCACCTGGTCAATTATTTAATTGACATAAGTTGTATTTTCACTTAATAGGAAAGAACATCTCTACTGTCTACTGTCACGTTACATTAATTAACTTGTGTGAGAATTGTGAGTGATTTCCTCAGTTCTGCAAATGTTTTTCCATGTTTCATTCTGCTTTTGAAAAGCATAATAAGTTGTGTAGGAAACACTAAAAAAATAAGAGTGCTTGCAATGTTTTGTGTATGTGAGCACACATGCATGTACAGAAACTTAGTCCAAACTTGAAACATGAAATCTGGGGTGAAGCTCATTAAAATCACTGCTAGTTTATGCATTTTTTCAATTTCTTTGTAAACAGTCCTATGTAACTTATTCTGTTACAAAATTGTGAGGTCCATAGAAAGAGTGATCTTTTGTTTCTGTGTAGATACATTGCTGGTATTTTTTATCTCAAGATGTAAAAAGGTTACATCAGAATCTCCCAAATTTGAGTAAGGTATAAATTATGTCTTCATAGGATATAATATAGAACACATGTTTAGATAAACATGTGGATGTTTATCAACAAAGGATGTCTGACTCAATAAATGGGTGGTTGATTTAACAAAAGGGCAGATGAGATCAGAATGACAAATTAATGTGGGCTAAATAAAAAGCCATCCTTTTAATTTTTTTCATAAAACTGAATGGCTTGGGTTGGAAGGGACCTTAAAGATTATGTAGTTCCAACCCCTTCACCATGGGCATGGGCACCTTCCTCTAGACGAGGTTGTTCAAACCTTGAATGATTCTGGGGATGGGGCATCCACAGCTTCTCTGAACAACTTGTGCCTGTGCTTCACCACTCTCACAGTAAAGAATTTCTACCTAATATCTAACCTGAATCTACCCTCTTTTAGTTTAAAAACATTCCCCTTGTTGTACCAACATCTGTCCATGTAAAAGGTTGCTCTTTCTCTTTAATAAGTCCCCTTTATGTTCTGAAAGGTGGCGATGAAGTCTCCCTGGAGCCTTTTCTTCTCCAGACTGAACACCTCAGCTCTCTCAGCCTGTCTCCACAGAAAAAAAGAGATCAGAGGCTCCAGCGTTCTGATCAACTTTGTGGCTCTTTACATCAAAATGAAAGTATGGGAACTTATCTTTTCAGTCTCTACTTTACACGTACAGCACTCTTGCAGATTTTGCCTTTCAAAACTCTACAACTTCTACATGTTTCAGAGGAAAGGTCAGGATTACATTGGAGCCCAAAGCTTCCACCACCACTGAGTATACTATGTTAAAAATTGAATCTGTGAACATTTTTCTATAAGAATTTTTCTTTCCATGCAATTTCATAGAAAACAAATACAGCCTCAGGAGGCAGAAGGAAAACTTCTCAGTTCCAAAATGTCATTCTGTTCTGATAAATTTTGCCTGACAGTTTGGTATAGAAATACGAGAGATGTTGCAGCTCCATATGTTTATATTCAGAAATGGATCTTAAGGTAGAAAAATATTTTTTTATTAAAACCAAGAACATTACCTTTTCACCCTGTCTGTCCTACTTCCCAGTAAAGGAAAACAATGTTTCAAGGTGGGTTCAGCATAAAATAATATGTAGCCAGTTTTTCTCTCTGCAAATTTCAGGATAAATTTTTTTAGAGTTCTGTTCCACTTTGTATATGAGTGTGGTTTTGGACTTATGGTTTTTATCTAAACACAGCCATTGTACACATAATTTTCTTACATCCTATATGGACCACAAATTGAAAAACTGGTCTCAAATAAATCACTAATGAAAAGTGCTGTGGTATGAAATTCAATAGAAGGAGCACTTCTTTTCCTAAACCTGCAGGCCAGAAGTAGAAACAAGAAAGATGGAAAAAACCCCCACAATCAACTACGAAGTGAATAGTACTCACAGAGATGAGAATAAATGAAAACAAAATAGCCTAAGCTGCATTTTATGAATATATCTCAGCACATGGAAAGTGACACACCTATTTATAGCAAGCAGTCCTTCTCTGTTTTCCACCAGGTTTTATGACCAGTAATTATATTGCATGGTCACAAGTGTTGAACTGCCACAACGTATGAGTCCAAACCTCAGAAACAAAGTACACTGCTAGTTTACATTTTGGCTAGGCCAGAGGAGGTTTTTTAAGCCTTTTCAAAAACTGCAGGATAAGCATCAAGCCCTGCTTTCAAGAATTTCATACTATTCCACCTCTACCAGTTTTCTGTCGTTACATTAGGGTTTCCTGGACTGCTGGCATCCAGGGTGAACCTAGAAAATCTGAGAGGCAGCACCATCTCCCTTGTGTGCACAGTTAGTCACTGTGCATGTGGAGAGTCGTCTCCATCTGTAACCAATTCTCCAGTCATTTAAAGAACACAATTAAAACAGAGTTGGCTGGGCAGGGGAGAAGGATCTTCATGCTTTCATGTATACTTTAAAATTCACATTAGGGCTACTGGGCACCATCCTCCTCTTTCTGCAGCACTACTGCACAGTTCTACTTTGCAGGGAAGGAATATCAAAAGCAGAAAGGCTCAAACAGCAATTTCTTCAGCAATCACTCTCTAATATCCCATCACCAAAAAAAAAAAAAAAAAAAAAAAAAAAAAAAAAAAAAGAAAAAAAAAAAAGGAACGAGAAAGCCTATGGAAAGCTAAGCAATTCTTTTTCAACCCATTATAACCCTCTGAAATGGCAACTCACAGGCAGCCAGTATAGTAGATGGTCCTCAGGGAGTAACAGAGCCAAAAGAAAAGGCACCCAAGTGAATGTTTAATTCTACCTCCAGGTTTTCTGATATCCAAATGGACCTTAAGAGTCTGGAATCTCAGATGTGTTCAACTTAGAAACAGATTAAATAATTTTCCCACTGGAAAAAAAATCAAATAAAATTGTAAACACTCATACAGCAAAGAATCACTGTTTATTCAGAGACTTATGGAAAAACATCAATATCTTGCTCAGACTTAAGGACCCCCTGCATTCCTCCCTCAAAAACATTAGCAAAAGAAGAAAAGACAATGATTTTTAGAGACAAGAGCCAGAATATTCTTGGCAATTACAGTAAAATTACAGTCAAAGTGGGAAAATTTATTTCAAGTGCACAATGTAATTGTATGATTGCATTGATGCTAAATGACATTTTGTCTTTAATGTATAACCAGTTTATATTTAGGTTGTGGGTAGAGAGGAAATGCAACCTTGAATACATTCATTGAAAAAGCCCAACCCAGATTCTGGCAGCCCTCTTAAAGGTCAGTACAATTGTTCTTAAAACAATCACAATATTTATTGTTAGCACCACTAAACTGAGAACCAGATTGGCCCTCTCACTGCTCAGTATCTCAGACCACGCCTTCTCAAAGAAAAAGAGATGATCTTTGCACATTTCTGAAAACCTGGTGATTGGGAGGGCCAAGGCTGAATGAAGGCTTGCTCTACAGTCTTGAGGATTAACCTCACCTCCTCTACCTAATCAGGGTGGCAGTCTGTTTGAAAGTAGTACTACCCTGCAGGCTACTGCTATGAACAGTATGTTTCAAATACAGATTTCAAAGCTCTTTATAAAGGATTACCATTATCTGCATTTTACATACAGAAACAAAAACATTTGGGAAGGAGATATTCTCTGAGGATGAGAACAGGAGAAGTAATATCACCTCCTTAGTTATCATCCATACATTTTCTCTTAGGCCAGCAACTTGAAAGCTGCTGGAAGCCTACTTCAAAAAAAAAAAAAAAAAAAACAAACACAAACAACAAGCAATTGAATGTTTTTAGTAAATAGGAATTTTCCAGCGTATTCCAGTGCTACAGATAGAAAATGATTGACTGAGTTTAGTGAACTCATATTAATTTACATAGGTGAATTCAACGGTTATATACAAAATCTAAAGTGATGATTAGATATAAAATTTCTTTATATATAGTTTCTCTATAAAAAAGAAAAATTCTCCCCCAAAATCCAGCTGTTCCCAACAGGAAGTTTTGTTCAAATATAGTTACAGAAATCAGAAAATCATCTTTATAAGAAGTGCCTAGAGTACACCTCAGCCTTGGAGAGAAGGTGTCCTCTACAGCAGCTTCAAGGAAATAAACACCTGTTTAGAGATTAACTTTAGGTCTAACCTGAGGAACGAAGAAAGCCAACTATGAACATAACTTCCTCTAGGAAAAAAATCCTGACAACATTACACCTTTTCTGTGCTGTTGAGGTAATGCTTTAGGTGATCTCATAAGACTTTTCCACCTCTAGCATCTGCATTTCTGAGAATTTCCAAGGAAACTTGTACTCCAGTACATCAAATAGGCCATAAAAGCCAAGAGGAAACTGAACGTTTTCTTAATTTCTTTCTTTTTTTTTAATGGAATGAGCAAGATACCTTGTTCTTCAATATTTTTTTCACCTATTTAAATTTTCCTGTTTGTAGAGAACAGCTTTACAGTTTCTATACAAAGCCAAAATGAAGATGCAATGCATATTTTTGCACATCCCTCTAAGCATCGAAGCATGTGAACAGTAGTGCTATAGGTTTCACTCCCTTTCCTTTTTCCATTTTGCCTGCAAAATGAAAGGGTATTTGTCACATTACATTTGCCATAATGGAAAATGACAGCACAGAGGTGGGAATGTCATTGTATTGCCATGGCAATAGACAAACAGTGCTTATTACTGGTAGTTTTAAGGTTTCACTCAAGTATTGGAAGCTCTTTTTAGTTCTTTCTTCTTATGCAAACATATTTTAGTGATTTTTGGCTGGCTTCATCCTTGCTGGCTCGATCGGGTGCAAATCAAATGGCAGTTCTGTGGGCCAGGAAGGTCTCCTGCTCCACTGAGAAATAAATCACCTTGTGATGACAGATTTCATTTCCATTGCCACCCCTTCCCTCAGTCATGGCATGGAATGGTATCTTTATTTTCAGTCCAAGGAGGATACATTCATGTCTCCCCACTCCTGAGCCATTCAGGCCTCTGAAAGCTTAAAGCAGAAGTCAACTTACTTCCTTTACTTACCACATCTGACAGAATTAAAACCAATGCTGTAACTTTTACTAAGTGATACTTGGGCTATGTTTTAATCGACATACTGTCCAAATCAAGACAGATGCTTATTTAACACACTGGCATCTTAAATAATTACTTGAACTTCTGAATTGCCTATGCTTACACTGATCATACTTAAATGATTTTCTTAAGTGAAATGTAAATTATCCTATAATTACAATTGCAACTGAGGATTTATCATAAGAATTAGAATAACGTGAGAGCCTTGGAAAAAAATGATCCTACTGTAAGGCAGTTAAATTAATTAGGAGGCCAAACAGTGCTGTGATTTGACTTAGATTCTTTACCTAATAGTCTATTAATATTAATTTCTCTTTAAGAAATTTTCCTGGTTTATTTTCACCAAAGCCAATAAGGTTAATTGCTGAGCATTTAGTACCTATAAAGTAAGTTCTAGTTTTAAAGGTTCACTGGAATAAATTAAGCAATTAAGTACCACACAGCCACTTACGCACTTCCCCCAACCTTATGGGGAGGAGAATTAGAAAGAAAAGTAAACCTTATAGATTAAGATAAGAGAAATTTTTTAATTGAAACTAAATGTTTTGTTATTGTTAATAATATTATACCAATATTATAATTAGTAAACCGTAATTATAAAGAGAGGGAGAGAGAGCAAAAGACTCCAACAGAAACAAGGGATACACAACACAGTTGCCCACCACTCACCGACTCAGCCCACCCTTAAACAGCAGCCTCTTCCAGCCAACACCCACACACTGGGTGTGATGCTCTGTGGTGTGGAAAATCCCTTTGGCCAATCTGGGATCTCCTGTGCTGTCTGTGCCAGCTTTCTGTGCAGCTCCTCATTAGTAGAGCAAGAGACAATGAAAAATCCTTGACTCAGGGTAAACATTTCTTAGCAACAACCAAAACATCACTGTTTATCAACATTATTCTAATACTGAATCCAAGAAACCCATCATTGTACCAGCTGCTAAGTAGAAAAGGCAGCCCAGACCAGGGCAGGCTCTTAAGGTAAATTTTCCCTGTGTGTATGAAATCCCAAGGAAAGGAACAGTACAGCATCAGTTGTGATAGAAACATCTAATCATGGAGTTGAAAAAAGTCTCAGACATTTAGAAAGTGTCCATGACCTCAGCCAGAATCAATTATCTATCACCCCTGATCAGTTTGTCCAGCCTGCTCTTAAAATCTGCTAGTGATAAAGACTCATACTGACTTCCATTCCTGCATTTCAGGGCTTGGTCAAGTTATTCTAATACTCCATCTTAACCTCTCTTGCTTGAGATTCATCTTGTTTCTTCCACCATGAAGACAGAGCACAGAAAACCCCTTCTTTACAGCAGCCTTTACATATAGAAGTTTGTTATCACATCACACCATAGTCCTCTTTTCAGCAGGTTAAACACCCCCATCTTATTATTGACTCTTCCCTCATGTATCACACTTGCATGCCAAGGTCACAGTAGTGGTGGGCATGGGAGGGGTAGGGGCTGGGGAGGCAGAGGTGGTGCTGCTGGGTAGCTTCTCTGAGATGCCAGAAGCTGCCCCATTGTCCAGCAGAGTCAGTGCCATCAGCCTCCAGGACGGATCTGCTGCCTGCCAAGGCTGAGCCTATCAGCAATGAGGGCAGCACCGCTAGGATAACAGGGGAGAGCCACAACTGCACAGCTGCAGCAAGGACAGAGAGCATGTGAGAGGAAGGGCCCTGCAGACGCCAAGATCAGTGCAGGAGGAGTTGGCCTGTGCCCAAGATGAGATTCCCCTGCAGCCCAATGTGAAGACCATGGTGAAGCAGCTGTGCCCCTGCAGCACCTGCAACCTGTGAAGGACTTGCTCTGGTGAGCAGGTGGATGTACCTGAATGATGACGCAATGGGAAATAACAGGAAGTCACCCCCTTACCATGGGAAGATAGAGCAGGATCCTGACAGTACTTGTAGACCCATGGAGAAAGAAGCCCCTGCTGGAGCAGGTTTGCTGAGCAGATTTGTAACCCCACAGAGGAACCACACTGGTGCAGTAGTAAAGGCCTACACCCCATAGAAAGAACTTATATAATTGCAGTTCATAGAGAACTATAGCCTATAGGAAGGTCCCATAGTGGAAAATTTCAAGAAGGACTGTCTCTTGTGGATGGAATCCCAACAGGGTTCCAGGGGAAGAAGTTGAGGAGGAAGGAGCAGCAGAGACAATGTTTGATGAAGTGACTGCAACCCCCTGTTCCCCTGCGCAACTCACTGGGATCAGGCAGAGAAATCCAAAGAAAAGTAGATCCCTGGAAGAAGGGACGGGTGAGGGGAAAGTGTTTTAAGATGTAGTTTTATTTCTCATTTTCCTACTCTGACTTTATTAATGAGAAATTTGATTAATTTCCCCAAGCTGAGTCTGTTCTGCCCATTACAGTAATTGGTTTCCCTGCCTATGAACCTATCATATTTCTGACCCCTGTCCATCTAACAAGGGGCATGATAAAGCAGTTTGGAGGCAACCCAATGTCCAGCCAGGCCAATCCACCACATCCCTCAACAACATCTTAAAATATCCGAATTCATTGTTCTTTCAAATATTTTACCTCTTTCTTGAGAAACATATGCCCCAACTGGGTTCAACATGATGACCTACTAGTTGGCTAGATTAAACTTTACTAAGATTTTTTTAAGTTAATATAAGCAATCACGCTTAAAAGATTTTCTCTCTCTTCATCACTAGAGTCTTCCTTTCCTTTTCTTTGGATTTAATGAGTAAAAAACTGTCAATATTCCAGTGTGATATTGATACCTTGGGAAGGCTGACCTGAAACAGAGACTGAACAGAGCTAGAGAATAAAGTAGATATCTATTGAAAGGCTTTTAAGGGTGTACCTTGGGCAGGACAAGAGCCTAAGCAGGGCTCACACCCAAGGTGGGCTTAGAATGGTCACAAAATGCCAAACCAGCCACGAGGTCTTACACTTTTAAAAGTTTTCGTCCATTTGCATATTGGGGTTTAATTGTCCAATTACATCTACAGGTTTTGAGGTCTCATTCTTGTTTCTCTCTTCCTCCATTGTTTATGCTTTTGGGCCTGAAAGTTGTACTCGCTGTCCTTGGTCTTCAGCAGGAAAAGGATTTGTTTTGTCTACCTACTCTGTGGAGGGCTTACTAAGATTTAACATGAAGCTCAGAACTACATCCCCAGGCAGCACAGAATCTGAAAAACATGAAATATAAAACTTAAAGCATCTATATCTGGTCAACATCTGAAAATATACCAATGGGCAGCATGTTCTCAGTGCAAGCTGTGAGCCAATGAATCTATATGTTAAAACTGAAATTTGGGTAATAGGCCAATAGATCTTGACCTGCATAAATGGGCAACTAACAAAACTAAATATATTAAACCAGAAGAGTAGTAAGTTTATCAAGATCAAGTAGCAAATTAAAAATCAAGTTCCAAGTAGAACAGAACTTTTGGATGGATGTACTCACAGATGATGGGTAACATCCTAGTAACTAGATTTTCATACTAATGAGGCTAAAAACCTTGAAAGAACCAATTAAAAGTAAATATCCTAAAATTTAGTGAAATAGTGATCAAAATAAGGAATTAGAAATTTTATCAATAGGAACAAAAATTCAGTCACAACTGAATGGACTACGATTGAGGCAATGGGCATTGAAACTCCTCACAGGTCCTTGCAATTAACAAAGATTCTGATCCATTTCTACCCCTTCCCAGAAGAAAGGCTTTAAATAAAACACCAGTTCATAATTTGGGGTTTTTTCACCTCCTTGACATAAATACCTGCTGATTTTGCTTGGTTTTGAAAAAAAAAATTATAAAATAAAAATTTATTATAAAAGGGTTATTTCTCTGGTGTGAGAAAAACCAGAGAAAAATCCATCCCAAAACCCCAATCACAGCAACTAGTCTGAAAAAAATATTGTATAGTTAATTCCAATAAGCCACTTAATAAAACTAAATTTCAAATAAAATATTGATTGACATCTGTGATAACAGATTTTGAGATGTTCAGAGGAGTCTACGTCAAAGAACAACAGCTTTAAGCTCTTTTCAAACTCTCAAGAATGTAACACTTAACATATATTCAAAAGTAATAGCAGTTTTACCTTTGTTGAGAGCTTGATGATTTCTCACAGGTCCTTTGTACGTCATCATTATTGTCTTTCACCCCCATACACTACAAAACCTTGTGGTCACACAGCCCCTGCTACTATTGCCAGAAAAGCTTTCCCACCTTCAGCCCTGAGTCCTACCAGGTGCACGTTGCAGCTCTGAGAATGTTCCCATCTGGGAATATTTTAAAGCAATTGCTTCAATAAGCACTATCTCTCATCAGCTGCTAAAAGGTTTCTACTCTGCCCTCTGCAGCATCTTTATCTTTATGGATAGGGATCACTGGAGTCAGTATTAAGTGCAGCTTTGCCTCTGGACTCTCAAGGGTGGCAATGAGACCATGCAAAGTGTTGGGAAGTCACTTTCCAAAGCCTGCTGACAAGCTAATGGTGACCCTACAAGTGGGAACTCAGACAAATTTTTTCATTCTGAAGGCATGGATGTGAGTATTCAGATGTGAAAATGTGTGCTGGTCTGCTCTAATAACCAGTGGTCATGCTCAGCTGCAGCAGTTTGATTTCTCCTCGAGGTGGGGATTAATCACTGAATAAATTAGAACTCTGTGTTTTGACACAATGCCAAGAATGTTGGGTCCTATCTCTAGTTTCAATGCAGCGCCTTTGTCTTGCTTGGCTGCTACTTCAGGCACTGAAGCTGCTTTCACTGACTGGTAATTTGTCTAGAGCAAGATACTGTGAGGTGTACAAGGACTTAGAATGACTCTTGAAGGATTCCAAGGCAGGAATAGCAAATACTTCTCCACCTCTCTGTTGGAAGTCATGGTCCCTCAGGTCTGAGAATTATTCTCCTTTTGTTTATTAAGAGAGAATTATTTGTTTGACAGAGAGACCTCACTTCACTGACACCTAACACTATCGATATTTTGTAAATGGTCATTGTGGGAAAGTATCAGAAAAACAGTCAAAAGGGAATTGGCATTTGGAAGGATACCACAAGGCACTAGAAACAGTATTTATTAGTACTCAGCAGCTGATTTTCTTCAGGGCCAGGAGAGTGAAAAATCTCTGTAATTACTAACAACAAATATTTACATTATCCAGGGAATTGCAAATTCCCTTTAATTGTTGATAGCAGTTTAGACACAAGGTAGAGGAAGAACAAGAGAGAGGGAATAACATCAGTCATTACAATCAGCCTCACTCTCCCATCCTAAGGGAAAACAAGCTGCTGTGAACACAGGGGCAGTACAAGGACAGTTTAGCTAAAAAGCTAAAAACTTTCAAAATGTTGAAAATAAACCAGCATTTTGTGGTATCAAGATAATTTGGAAAATTATAAAATAACATCACAGGTTCCTACAGAGAAGATTATAATTCATCTGTATATAAGCAAGTGGTTTGGTCCACAGAATAAGCATACAGGTTCACTAGGCAAAAATTCACGTTTGCAATGAATTAACTTTTCTTGAAAATTCTCTCAACACACACAATTCAGTCATACACCTGAAATTTTCTTTCTTCTCCTTGCAAACTCAGGCAGACAGAATCCCACCTTTGAACTAGTGACACATCTTGAATGCCTTGGAAACACAAAACCACATAACTACTAAAAGAAAGTGTTTTGCTTCAGGAAGATATCCTACACTTAGGAAAGGCTATTACATTTTACACATTCAAAACAAACCAAAATACTTTTGAGTGTGGAAAAGTTAGGAATTAAATTATTAAAAAAAAAAAAAGAGAGAGATTCTGTAATTCTGATTTTTAAATTAGTGGAATTTCTGAAGAAAACATGAAGTAATAAAATAGTTCAAACACTAATAATTTCTTATTTCTCTGGTATGTGAAGTACGAGCAGAATTCCCATCTGGTTAAGGTAGAAAACATGGAGATGGAGAGAAACACTAATTATACCTTATCTCAGTTAAACTAATTCATGTGGGACTGCATCACATGAATAGCTGAAATAAATATTAGTATTTTAAATGATGGAAAAACTAGTAAACATGTAATGATTTTAAACCCATCTCTGTGATAGGTAGCCTGGATTTGTAAATGCTACGGTAAAAGTGAGACTAAAAGAGATGAGACCTGGCCACATGCATGTAGCTGATGGTTTGTTTTCAACAGCAATTAAACTGACCAAAAAATCATCAGAAAAATAGTGTAAATATCAACTGCCAACAGCTACTTTTGGGGAATTTCTGAAAAAGTGAAGCAGTGAGTATTTTGGGGAGAAAAAAGATAGTTTAGTTATATAGAAAGACATGTCAGTAGAATTGAGGGGGATGATTATGCCAAAACAGAAATAACTTTGACATTAAATAATGATAATAATTAAGAGATTCTGCTTCAAATCTTTAACAGGTATAAATCCTACAGCTCTAGCAAATTTGGGGATAGATCATGGCTATGTAGATTAAGTTTAGGGATCTAAAGTTCAAAATTTGTTTTTGGAAGAAAGTAAAGTCCTACTTACACCACTCTTTTCATAATAAATATTGTTTTGTTCTTCAGCGATTTCTCATAATTCCAACAAATTACTTACAAAACAAAATAATATTCAACAAGTTGAAACATCAACATTTAGAAGAAATTAGCAATTTTGAGCAAACCTGAGAGTGGAATGTCAGCTTTTGTGCCCACACACAAAGCTGCTGCTCCTCTCTAATCCTGTAGTCTAAAGAATGTGCTATATATACTGGACATAATTCAAAAGCTGTTAACATTGTTTTCACCTAGAAAGTCAACATGTTTCTGGATTTTTGATAAATGACCTATTTTACTAAATTAAATCAGAGCATATTGTCATAAACAGATACTTTTAGGACAGGAAAGATGCACAATTACGAAAAACTTTTTTTTGTGTGTACGTGGCTATGTGTTTAACTTACAGAACTCATCCTCCGAGAGTGCTTTTAGTAAGTTCTTTCAGGGTGTCCTTTTGCAAAATGCAAGTGTCTATCCATCAGGATACGTAGGTTAGCACTGAGGATATCAGCCAGACTTGGTATTCAAAGTGAAGTTTGTTCTCTCCTTCAAAACAGTGTCCGTGCAACACTGCATAAAATAACAGACTTGTAGTTTTTCAGAACCACACAGAGAGGCTTTGTAACAATCTTCCAAATTTGATTATACATTCAATGTTTGTGTAATTTATGGTTTAGGTAGAATGTCTTTTAGAAAGACATCAAATCCTGATTTTGAAACTACAGATAATGGAAAACACGTGACTTTTTTATTAGATGATCCCACAGTCAGCTATCTTCACCTTAAGGAAAATAAATCTACATTTAAATAGGGACTGAACTTCAGACTTTGAAATAAGTTGTTCCATTGCTTAGACTTCCTTTTCATCTGCATTTTTATTGTTTGCTTAGGCAGGATTGAACCAACATGTTGCTACAAGCGAAATTCATCCTGATAAATTCTTCCATCTCCCATACAACCCCTTTTCTCCCCAAGAAAATGGCTCTTCTCAGGTACTTGGAAAGGACTAGTGTGAACCCCACTGATAGTGGTGGGCAGGGGCAGATTTTGCCCAGGTAGAATTTAGAGTATCTGCAGTGTCCCAGCAGTGGCAAAAATTACCGTGAGTTACCTCCCTCCAACCTCCTAACCAAAGGGACAGAGGCATGTGGCACACAGAGGAGCGACACACCATTGCACCATCAGTACCCACAGGGATTTGGAGAGGAACATTCCTGAGTAAAGGGTTTTCTCTTGTGACCAGGCACATTGTGGAGGCAGGGAATGGAATGTTATCTAGGCAGCTGTGATATGGAGGACAGAGATGGGCTTTCCCCACAGAGCCAGTGCACTGAGCCTTTTGCTGCTGTCAGCGTGTCAGAGACTGAAATATTATGGTTAATCCTTAAACAATGTTGTGAAGGTCCTTTGGTCCATGATGGCTAAACTGTATACAGAAGCTGCAACCACCAAAACTCACCCTTCCCTGAAGATGCCTCCTGACTAGAGCTTTGGACTGTGAATTAGGGCAAAGGGAACCTGAGATAAAGGGGATACCATTGTTCAATTGCCTCAAGTCTAGGGAGAAAGAAACAAGGCTGAGGGCTGAGGGAAAAGAATGTATCCACAAGCCAAACCCAACAGCTGTCCTGAAAATCAGCTTTGGCTGGGTTCAGGGTCGGGGAGGCCAAAGCCCACAGACTAATCTGCTGAGGCCAGGTTTGCAGAGCACCCCCTCTCCACTAACCAAGAAGGAAGGTGGAGAGTTTTGGGTGTGTGGCATAACCTCTGCTCAGAAGCAGCAAACTCCCATCTTCCATTACAAAAACTGGCTCAGCTGGAAAACCCCCACCCACAAAGGGCCACATCCATGGCACACTCTTGTGAGGGGCAGCTGAGGGGGTGTCATAAACCATCAAAGACCCCCAAAGCACTCCCTAGACTCATTCCTGAGACTTTGCACCAGAGTACTGCATGTGATGCACAGTGATGCAACAGATGCAAAGACTGTTGCAAGACATTGTGTCAAACTTGCCCCACTCTGAGGGAGGTACCTGGGTGTTCCCACCTGGTTTGAACATATATTAATCTATGAGACTCTATTTTTTGGCGGGGACACTCACCAGTAGGAAGGCCAGATGGAGAGAATCAATGGGATCCATAGAGTGTTGATATTTTCTACATAATGTATCTCTGTTACTCTCTATCTCTCCCCTCATGTCTTTTCTATTTCTTTCTCTTTCTCTCTCTCTCATTTACTGTTAAATAAAAACCATACCACTGACTTTGGCATATGGTCTCATTTGCACCTTATTTTGGGCAGAGGCATCACTCTAAAAATATTAATAATTATCTTAAAATATTAATAAATATTAATAACTGGATCATAAAACCATGTCAGGCAGCAGAGAGGGCCCAAACTCATTTCCATCACAGTCCTTTGGGGAAGGGCGACTTCTTTTACCAACACTGAACAGTGTCTATTACAGTGTCTATTACAGGAAACAACTGTAGCACTGTTTTACCCAAAATGAAGAAAAGTACTGGTGCTGACTTGCAAGTGGAATAAATTTTTACCATTGTTTTCATAGCTCGCTATGATTGAAATAACTACTCAGTGATTTTCCTGGAAATTTCCAAAGTGTTTATTTAGGGAAAAACATTTAGATAGCTTAGATGGGTAGAAATCTTCCTGCTCTAATACTTCCAATAATTTACTTTCCTAGCTAGATCTTTTTCTCTTTATTGCCCAGGTAAATTTCAAACAGCAGTTTTGGCCTACATACAGCAGATAATGCATGTTGACTCCACTTTTGACAAATTAATGATGCATCTTTGGTAAGACACCATTTTCTGAATATTCATTTTCTCAGAGGGATTGGATTCTTTCTCTGACTTCAGCAGCCTTTGTTCAAAACCACCAACTACCATCATTATCATCTAATAAACATGATATCAGGAAGCAAGGGTTTAACCAATTCTAACCAATGCTCTCAACACCCAACTGACCAAAAGAAACTCACAGAGATATGTGAGATAACTAAACATTTTAAATGCTATTAATTTGGGACCTTGGAATGTCTGCTGCCAATGAAGGAAAATGGCATGTCTAAATAGCTGTAGAAAGAAAGTGTGGGTGGGGGGAGAGAGAGCTTCACAAATGATAACTAACTTCATGAACTAAATCCCAAGCAGTATTGTAATTTTGTAATAGATCTAAAGCAGAGAAAAAAATGTGTAAAATCTTCTTAATGAGCATTTAAACACAGAGTCCCCAAAGCAAGAACTGAATCAACAAGGGCAAGTCTCACTGAGCCAAATCTTACTGACACCTTGCTGTCTCCTAAATTGAGATGACAAGCTGTTTGCCCCAGGGAGAACAGCGAGCCGTGAGCTGATGAAAGCAGGGAGATATACCAGATATAACTATGCCACCATGCTCTAATCTCTTCTGCTGAGTATCTCAGCTCTATACCCCTTGGATTTGCAAAGGCATCTCTAATTTGCAGCCTATTCAAATGCTGTCCTTAATGCTTCTTTTGCCTTTGATTTTCAGGAGTTTATAGGAGATCATTGGGTACAAGTTATTTACTTAAGTGAAGAGGTATTTAGTTATTTTGCAACATAGACACATGCTTTAAAGAATTTTCCAAGGCACTTACACAGATAATTGCCAATGAGTGTCAGAAAGCATGAAGTTTTATCTTTATTATCTTGAGACCTATACATTTGCTTAAAAATCTGGACTATATGCTTGCTGAGGCCACTTAACACCAAACACAGTGAGTTTTGTTTGAGGAACTAAGTCTCAAGTAGGCTGTAGGTTTTTTGTAGCTGCAACAATATGAGGGAACTGGATGCAATACTGAAATGGAGATGCTAATGAACCTCCTGGTGATAAATCTTTTAGGCCAGCTGGTCAGTTAGTCTCATTTCAAGTTGTTCTGCATATTCACCAACCTTTCAAAAATGATACAAACAGGACACATTTTGAAAATAAAGAAGGACATATAGTCACTACAGTAGCCTTAGTCCCACAAAACTCCTTGCAGCCTAGTACATCACTGAGCTCCAGAGCAATTGTAAATGTGAACCCCACCCAAGCATAAATAAATCTGAATCGTCTTCAGAGAATAAGCCTAAAACTCAGTTCATGCCCATTCCCCAGGGACTGGTGCTGCAAAGACTGTCTCCAAGGATAAATGAGACAGTGAAATTGTTCAGGCAATTGGAACCATTAGTCACTAGACCACTGATTCAAAACCCCATGAAGATTCAGCAGAATGAAAGAATTAATAACTTTATCTTGAAAGCTTATTTTGACCATAGTTGTTTACAAAAGCAAACCTTCAAAAGCAAATATTGGACTATTTCTGTTGGTTTTGATCCTTTATAAAAATGATTTATAATTTTGATTTCTATTTCAAATGCTTAAAAATGCTCATTATGAAAATAAATATAGCTCAGCAGGATCTTCACACAATATGTTGATTACAATCCTATGATATTTATTTAAGACTGAGAGAAATGTCCCTGGCATATTGCCAGTATCTTTCACTAGTGTCTACAGTCAGTACAGAGTCTGCATAACTGCAGAGGTTAAAAAGGCTAAATTTGGGTCCATTTACTTGCTGCTTTAATTATTGAGGAGAAGACAGTTGGTCACTAGTGACTGATAACATTGCTACTGTTAAAGGTCCTTTTATCTCACGCAGTAAGGAGAAACTTAGCTCTTTACATAAATAATCATCTCTATATAATGCTAAGGTTTTTACAAATGCAAAATTTTGCATTAATTTTAATTAAAAACAAGAAATTATAATACCAATACAGAGTGCCTGTGCAAAGATGATAAATTACAAATTATTGATAATTAAATAGTACATGGCAGTACTTAAAACTTGAACAAGAATCCACAATAAAAAGAGATGTATGACAACCCAGACCAATTATTGTATTAAAATTATGTTCTTATAAGCTCCAGCATTCTTTCATTAAATTGTTCATATAAAAGCTTATAATTTGATACAGCAATATTTAATTTTTTAGTGCATGATCTGTACATTATGAACATTACTTTTGGTACCTTTTTGCATTCTTTTTGTTCTGACTGATACAGTACATTTCTTGTGGCAAGTAACTGAAATTTTTCAGTATTATGATATACAGTTCTCTATTCTATCTTTTAATTGAATAGTTTGCATATGTGCATGGCTAAGGCGTTGTGGCAGATCAGCACCTCTGGTTTTTTTAAAATTTTTTTAATCATCTCTGATGTGGAGAGATTTGAGGAGTTTTACTGGGAAAAATAATTTAAATATGACAAAATCTGGTATCAATAGAATACATATTTTGACAATATTTTTATTTTTATTAGTCAGAAAATAATTTTGAATTTACCTGTGTAAGATGTAAGTGGTAATCCAGACTTCAGAATGTCATGCTACAAGTTAAAGTGTAGTAATTGATGTGAATCTGATTTTCAGAAATGTCAGATCCCAAATTTGGGTTAATAAGAGCAGACAAGCCATTGCTTTTCTGAAAAGAAAAATCAATCTATTATGCGGATGTGCATTTTTAAATGAACATCCATAAAATCTTCATAAAAGCTCAAGAAAAAAAAAGAAATTGAACTAATTCTGTTAGTTAATTTGCAGCATGGACTTTCATTGGTGCTAATAGCAGAAGAAAGGTTCTAGCATCTAACAGCACCATGTCTATTTTTATTTATTTTAAATAACACCTTTATTAAAAGCTGCCATGTTGCAAGTGAAATGAGTGAATGTTTGTGTATGCATCTGTGTAACAATGTGCAATAATAAAGATGTATCAATTTTGTATGTGCTTGCATGCACTAAGTAAATCTCACGATCTTTGTTTGAAAGGCAGCAGGATTTCTAACATTTTTGCTTCTGAATCTGCATAGACCCTTTCCCTTTCTTCATATCTTACTCTCAGGTAAAAGACTTGTGGGCATGCATATTGCTGACAGGAAAACCTTTGCTTAATGAAAATAAACCAAGCTAAAGATTCTAAAGGAAGGATACCTCAACACTGAAACTACATGCATTTGCTTTCTGTGCATTTTATCACCAAACAGATGAAATACTAGTGCCAGCAACTGGAATGTAGAAAAGAAACAGAGCTTTTCACGTGGAAAGATTGCATTAGCCCAGGGAACAATAGTCTCCTGATACTGCTGACCCACAGTGTAAAGAGGAAATGTAATTTAAACAAGTGATAACAGGTGTATATTACTCATTTCTTAACCTTTAAAGGGAAATATCTATTTGTTGGAGGACAAAAGAATGGTCTTGGTATAAAAGAATATGACATACATTCACACACAGTAAAACATGGTTTACGTTACAGAAAATTCTTCATACACATGAATATGCACATATAAAAATTTTGTCATTGTTAGTTTTGTTTCCTTACTTGAAAATAATGAAAAATCAGAGCCAAAATGCTTCTATGCTGGCGTTTTAAATGAACGTTTCATACAAGAGAAGCAATCTTTCCAATTTTGTAAGTTATATTTCATGACCACATAAAGGGTAACTGCAGACACCCTTTATTCAGTGTTACATTTTATCATCATTGTGGGAGTTTTGCCACTGTAATTCCTAGGGTTCACCCCACTACTAAGCAGCCATCTGCGCGGCTTGATTCCACATTACTACTGAGACCATTCCATCACAGGCCAGCATCCTACAAGAAAAGGAACTGGGAAGTGAGTTGACCCAGCTCAACAGCACTCAGCTGGGAGAATTCCTTAAAATTTTCCCATGGCGGTTCAGATCACTTTAAAATTTTTGCATGCTGACATTATCTTATATATTCATGAGTTGAATATATAAGCTCTCTTACAGGAAAACCCCATGAGCAGGTGCAGCCAAAGGAGGGGCTGCTCACCACAAAAAGCAGCCAGGGCCTCCAAACTCCCCACAGTCTGAACAGAAATGCATACATAGAAGCCAGATGGATCTAAGCATGGTGTCAGAAAAGATCAAGCTTTGAAAAGAATCCAAGGGAAAATTGTTCCACTCTTTTCCTGGAGTATTAGAGATAAACTCTTATGGATACACTGAATAAAATTGTTTGACTGTCCCTCAGATTTTCATCCTGTGCAGTCTTAATAACACTATCACTAGCTCATCTTGTGAAGAATTCAAAGCAAATAGCTGTTATAAAAATAAAAAATAGACAAAGGTCATTGACCTAAAACTTTTGACATCAACAGGTCTACCTGTATGCATGAGTATTGCGTACCACAGAATATTAACTAAATATTTAAACTATCATCAATATGTCACCTTAAAGCAAGAGTCTATATTACTGAACACTACTTATCTTTAAACATAAATCTGTTTATTGATTTCCTCAGTTTCCTATAACGACCTCTTTGAACTTCTTTCAGCACCCTCTGGTACCAAAAAATGTAAATCATATATCTGTACTTTTCCCAATTTTCATACACAGCAAGTACTTTCTCTTCATACTGGTATCAGTTGTACCAGACCACTGATAGGACTTGTTCATGTTCAGGTCCTGTTCAAAAAGGAGAAAACCCATAAGCTGTTGAATTTATTGATGTATTTGAATATTTTCTAGTGGTAAATAAACAGCTATTTACTGAAATGCAGATAATATTTTTAATCACCAATTTAACTTTAGAATACTAATCAGGAAGTTATACTCATCCTCCTAAAACTAAAAGCACTCCTACTCCTCCTAAGTCTGAAAATATCATATAAATAATATTTGCCAGCAGAGTAACCTATCAATTTTGCCACCTTTCAGTTACTAGTTTTACTTGTTTCACAACATGGAAATGCTTGGCTTCCTAGCAGGTTGTATTATTCAGCACAAGAGAAGATAGGAGAACATGACCTGAGCAACATGCTTACCTTAAGGCTGATCTTGTTCCCACTGAATGGCCTCACTAACTGTATCAGTATCTCTGATATGGCTTTGGGTCATGTTGTATCCATGAACACAGAAGGACTGTGTGCAGGAAGGAAGTACCACTATCTCCCTTGAGAAATCTGACGGCACAATTTTGTTTTGCAGCTCTTTGGAGTCTATCTGAATTGGCAATCCTGGTCTAAGCAGTCCCACTCCCAAAACACCTGCCTGTCTGCAGGGTTATGTTTCTAAAATTTTTTGGATCTTAGCTGTGCAGCCACATGTGATGGAGCCAGTCAAAATAAGACATGATTTTGCAGGGCAGTGTTCTGATGTATGAGCTGAAGCCAACTGACCCCGCAGCCGTGTAACAGCAATTTCCAGTTGAGGGGAAGGGGCCAAAGACAGGCAGGAGAGAGAGACTGCTGCTTTCAGAGCCAGTCCCTTTCGATGTGAAACCTATACTAAGATATAAGAGCTACCAGGTATGCTGTAGTGGCAGTACCCAAACCTGGGACAGGTCTAGGTCTCCAGCCTCATGACTTAAGTGCTTGGAGAAGAAGCAACAACGTACGTAGTTGTGAGAGGGTGAGACAACCAGACAAAATCATCTGTGTTTTCAGCACCTAGGTCATTTGCTGAGTGGGAATGTGCCTAATGTTTAAATGCTTCCCTGAGCTGCAACCTTAGTGAATCTCAAAGAGGAAAGGCTATGCTGGGAAAGGAAGTTGAAAGAGCAAGATGCAGAAAGAAATTATGATGTTGGCGGAATAAAAACAAAACAACAAAAACGCCTTTCTATACCTGTTCTTTCTCCACAGGGGAAAAGAGGGAATAAACAATCCATATTTCTTGGTTTATTGCCAGTCATTGAGTTGGCTGTAAATTTACCATTTACAACCTTGTGCTGGGATGGCTGTTGTGCCAAACTTTTCAGAGCAGAAAATGGAGAGTAGGACTGACATAATATGGTTTCCTCTTTCTTTTTCTCTCCTTTTTCCCAAACACCCAAGTACCAGCATGCACACCAAAGACAATTCAACCTACACTGTTCATAGAATTAGTGTACCCACTACATTTTGCTGCTCTAATTATCTGGGGGTTTTTTCCCATGCCTCTGATTTTCCTCTCACCAGATCAAGTATATTGTCAAGTACCATTTGCAATTGCTGGAACACAAAACACTAGCATACATTTCCCAAAATTATATATTTACAGTAAATGTACCAGCTTTTTAGCATGGGTGACGATGATGTACTCTAGCTACAATCAAGACCATCAACAGATTGTACTGCAATCTGTCACACATTCTCAGGAGGAAGAAATTGGCAACTCACTACACTGAAGAACAGTAATCAAGCATCTGGAATATTACAGTACAAGTAGATTTTGTATGATCTGACTCGAAGCAATTTGTAATAATGACTTTTTAAAAATGAGCTTGCCAACAAGACTCCGCAACAAGCTTAGGCTCCTATTGTCACCAGAATGCTTAATGCATGTGACTCTCTGGTCAATAGTATCTCTCATCTATTTTACAAATGACATTGTTCTAAATTATTTGTACCTGAAATAGATGCATTTTAATGGAAAAAAAATAACTCTTGGTGTTAATCAAAAGTGATATTCCATTTTTATGGATACCTAATGCTTGGGAAGAACTGTAAGAAAGCTCAATAAGCAAAACATCTGTGTCATTTTCTTCACCATTGGCAAATAAAACTTAATAACTGCTTTCTCTCATGTGAGAAAAATGATATATTGAACAATCTGAAAAAAACAGGAAGGCTGTCAAAAAGTAATCCAAAGAGGGAAAATAATGTCCTTTGGTCTCTACCACTCTGAGCTTGGACCATTAGAACAGTTCCTTTTGATCAAAGGAAACCAATAAGAAAAGATGAAATGAAGTCTGAATATGACGTTAAATTCCTGAAAGCACAAGTTATTAATGTTCTGAAGTGAAACACTGAATATAGGGGCATACACTGACAGGGATCCCAGTCAATAAAACTGCTAAGATACTTCTAATGTTGTATCTGTCAATCACCCACACACACAAAAAAAAAAAAAAAAAAAAACCAAAAAAACCCAACAACAGTTAAAGAGAATACTTTGATTTTCTTTCAAGACAAATCTTTTAAAAGGGAGACAAAATTAAATTGAAAAGTATCCTATATAATTATTTTAAAATTAGTTATGTAAAATAGTATTTTTTAAAACAAACTTAAAATTATTCCTACCTTCTAATTCTGAAAATATATATGCAAAATGGGGACTTAAACCAAAATTTTGGGGCAGTCCCTATGAATAATATATTTTATGATTAAGGTATAGGGTTAAGAAGTAAGCCACTTCAAACCAGCAATACTTATGAAATATCTAGTAAGATGAATTAAATAGATTTATTAATTAATTTAATTAATCAATAAATTGAATTATTTACTGCTAAGCTTTAAACCAGAATAGCAAGGCACAGACTTGCAGAGCCTTAAAGCCATTTTCTGACCCAGTTCTCACAACCAATTGCACCTGTGCAGAAAGAGGACTGGAAACAGCAGTGGGTATGAACTAAATGAAGGAATCGGAGTAGTCATTCACTGTTCTTGCTCCTCATTTTCTTTATTATTCTTCTTTTTGAGCCCAAATTAATTTCTTCAGAGAGTCAAGCTAGTTTTAAACATGAAGATCTGTGCTGGGCCACATTATACTCAGAAGTAGAGAGCTGCTACACCTTTCCTTTCCTTTGGTCCAACTAAATTTTCCCATAATTTCTGTTGGTCATAATAGGCTGAAGGAAAAGTCATACTCAGGGATGCTAATGTTCTTGTGTCTGTACTTGGGAGTGGCAAACCTGGCAACAGACACACACACTCTCACTACCAGATTACAGGCCTTTGGTGTCTCCCAGGGTCAAGAAAAACACCATCTATAAAGAACCTTCACTTGACTGATGACTAACTCATTCACAGCTCACTATTGCAGGACACCTAGGAAAGCAGATATGCCTCTCACCAGGAGCCTGCCTTACACCCAGCACCTACCCTCATACTGTATCTCCTGAATTCTGCAGACCCTGTCACATCCAACTCACAGCATCTGAGCATCACCCTCTCAAAAAAACACTGGATCAGTCTCCTCAAAAGTTAGAACTACAAGAACACCTCTGAAATCCTCCCTTGCTTTTCTTGGAGTTGTCCTACTGCTGATGAGGGACTGCTAAAGATAGATGCAACTTATGAAGCACTGTAGTTTTGAAGGGTGCTCACTCTCCCACTTGAGTTTATTCTAGCTCAACTCTATTGCTTAGCTAAGCTTTGATAGATCTGCTCTTATTGGCAGGTGATCCCAAAGAGGAAATGGAAACCCTAAAAGCCTTATGAACTACCAGGCTGAAGCTGGGAAGACTTTAGTCATAACACTGAGTGTAAGGGAAGAATCTTTGAGAGCCTCAAAGATGATGTGATGCAGAGTGACACAAAAGTTCCTTTGTGTTCACACACTCCTAGATAAGGCTTACTCCCGAATACTCGGAGTTATCCGGAGTACAGACTCCTGTGAAATAGGGTTAAATTTACTTTTAGTTCTTGTTTTGAACAAGGATAACACCCTGGAACAAAAAAAAGTAGCAACCCTTGGACCTTTCAGTTTAAGCCTTGCTTTTGCATGTAAACATTGGCAGACAACCTGACCAAGCTGCAGGTACCTTCCTTCTGAACTTTCCTCTTCCTGCTTGTGAGTACCTGCTGTTCTGTTTAAAAGTGTGTTCAGGGTTCAGAGTCAGAACACCCACCACTTATTATGACTTGGAGATCTCACTGCCTGCAGTGTTTTGTGGAAGCTGGAGGGAAAGGGTGGGGGGAAGGTGAAGCAGCAGCACATTGATTACATTTGTGGAGTCATAGAAGAGTTATGCTGATGGAGAAAAGAGGGTCACCACAGCACACCAGGGGAGTCAGACTGTACCTAAGGGCTTCAAAATGTCTGGATATGACTCCCAGTATGAACACAGACAATGTGAGCAGTCTGGCAAATTCCAGGGGAACTGATGAAGGGGATCAGGCAGTGCCTAGGGCACCAGCACCTGTCGTGAGCACTACAGAGGAGGTTGGCCCCAGGAGAGGGAATGAAGCACTGGACTCCTCAGGGGAACTGGCAGAGATCAACTGCTTTAACATCAAAACATCAAGTACTGCAGAAGCTAATTTCTTTGTTGTTACAGTCTGGAAGGCTGGGTTATCCCTGCTCTGCTCCCTGGCCAGGGAGGAGGCCCACTATATATGAAAAGAGTGTATCAGGTGGGACATCCACAGAGCCATAGCTAATCCCAACACAAACGTAAAATACCCTGACAGCTCCCTAAAAAAAAGAAATTCATAGAGAGAGCCTGAATAGCTGCTTGAGGAGCAGAAACTCATAGAATACATTAAGATACCACCTCCTTAGGCTAAAGCACAACTGATAGGGGGTGTCAGTAATGATGTATACAGGCAAATTAGCTGCTTTTGTGCTGCTGTTCTGTTTTTGAAGCATGAGCAACCATAGCTATTTGCATCTATTTAAAGGGGCCTAAACAAAGACCACAAATACAGAACTGGAAGATCAAACATGGACCAGAAAAACAGGGGGAAATCTTGAACTGAGATATTAAAAAAAAAAAAAAAGTCATTGTAGAGTTATCTCAGTACTGAGGGCAGCACTATAAGAGTTAGACCAGTCCTATTTTGAGATTGGAAGAAGAAAACAAAAAGACAAAAAGGCTGCTGGGAGATGATGGAGCAGTATTAGGGTCTTCACATATAAGAAGGAATGAGCAGCTATGTTTCTACTCTTTGGGAGGGGGAGAAGAGGAGAAAAAGTAAAGACAGCTGGAGCTTAAAAAGTGGGAGAAAAAGAAAAGGGAAAAATTCCTGAGCTAGCCTTCTGATTAAGGTGTTAATGCTGTGATTCCTATGGTCTTGAACAGCTTTTAGTGGGCTGAAATGTTTATTCAGATCTTGCAAAGCAAATACTTCCTGATGGGCTTTTCTGATGTCTTTAGAAATTGGGCCACTAAAACTTACCAAGTACTTTTGAACAGTAAGTCTGCATATTCATTTTTATGGATTTTATGATATGTTATCAAAGATTGAAGTGAGTGTTGTTCAATTTTATTTGGAGGAGATCTCACTGCTATTAATGAATTTCCAATGCTCAGTGTACTGGAATCAACTTAAAGCATTTTATCATATTTCAAAAATTATGTAATTTTTTCCCAAACCATTTCATTAGCATTTAGAGGAAAAACCCATAAATTTGTTTGAGTTCATAGTTAGTTCCCTAATCTTCTTTCATCAAATGACCTCTAAAATATTTTTCATTCTCAATTTATTTCTTCACAATCTAACATTTAACTGCTGTATATTGGTTATTATTAAATATTCACAAAGGAGGAAGATACTTTTTTAATGTAGAAGTTAGTAAAGTGTGAATACGAAAGTCTCAGCCCTATGAATGTGCTTGCTCTTTGAGTCTTTATGGGCAAGCCAGGAAAAGCTGATTGCTTGAGAAATAGACCAAGGGGTTATAACTTATTGGTCATTTTATGATATATTCTTTCATTCACGACCAAAGCCAAAAGCAGAATTGTTAACATCTCTCACATGATTTTTCAAAATTATTTTAGAAATGTGAGTTAAATGTGGATATTGTAACAGTTTTTCCACTATGTGTGAGAGTACAGTAAAGTAGTACTCTCAGAGAGTACAGTAAAGTAGTAATAAAAGCTCTTTATTTACACCGTAGCTCAAGAATCCTGCTTACACAGGACATTTTCATGCTATTCCATTTTCAACAGTTGCAAATATAATGCTGATTCTGCAGCTGATATAGCAAAGGACAAGCCATGTTCAGGACCATGTCAGCTAGCTGTACTTAAACTCATTGAGAATACAGCCTCAGTTTGAGGGCATGATATGATTATTACAGAACTTGTCCTTTGCTACACTGCCTGAAAAATCCCACCAAGATCTGTTAGCTGACTTGAGCATTAAAAATTGTGTTTAGGGATGATAAAATCTGCACTCTTTCAAGCTGTATTTCCTTTACTCAAGCAGGACTTTCTTCACCAGAAGGTTTCATTGAGTTTCAAAATGGAAGCATTTTCTCATATTTTATTAAGAACTTTCCTATAGTAAGATACCATCACAACTCTCTCAGATGTGGACTTGTGTTATTTTCACTTAAAATAATTTTTTTCACTTTGCAACGTTAACTCTCTGTATTAACTGAGAATATAAAAAATAGATCTACCTTACTGTTCCAGTTGTATTTCATTGCCAATTCCTCCCTCTCTTCTGATCACATATTCCCACCCACAACACTGAATGTGCAGTGAGGCACCCAGGCCTAAGTCTCAGTGCTATGCAGTTCTGCTGGCATTTCACTTTTGCTCAGGCTTCATCTGTCACCCTAATACATTACCCTGGGGAATCTGAGCCAAAACCTGTTCTCAGACACAGGAAGGTAAACTTGAAGACACTGTGCTGCGAGTGCTGGCTCACATTCATACTGTCCCCAGGTGCCCTGTCTCAGCTGGACATCACCCTGGACGCTGTGGGGCTGGGGTCCTGCCGGGCAGGAACTGGCAGTGACTCGCAGGGACAGTCACTCATGAGCAAAGCACCCGGATAATCTCGTTAGTAACTCTGTGAGTCACAGCAGAACTGCTTCAGGATGCCAGAGCAGCAGTGGGATCCATTTAGCTGCTGTAATGCCTAAAACACTTAAATGATGGAATAATTTACTCTCAGCCAGTCTGCTACTAAACTATGGCTCCTTCCTAAGAATAAAAGAACACAAGTACCAGCAAGTATCAGCAACAGTGGCTCTGAAACAACTTAACAGACCACTGCCTAAGCAGTTGAAGGATTTTTTTCTTATATGGTTCTTTTATTCTATATTGAAAACACTATAGACACTAAATTCATAGCTGGTGGTTGCATTAGTGGTCTGCCAAAAACACAGACAACCTATACTATATCCTTCTGAAAACATGATAACAAAATGAAGATTTCCAAAAAACAAAATATATTCTTTTGAAGGTCCCAAAATTCAACTGATCACAAAAATATTCCGCTTTATTTACAGATACTAGAATACAAGCAATATATGTATAAAATAGTTGCAGTTTTGGCCTTGTAAAAAGAACCTTTAAAAAGTAGTAACTGTAATCTATCAGTTATATATATTTCATCAGAAAATGCCTGTTCATTTGAATCAGGAAATAACTGACCTTGGAAAACCTGTAAAATGACATTTTAAGAGTTCAGAAAATACCAGAACATTTCATCATGGTGCTTTGAAGTTTTAAAATTAGTTTTCCTGAACTAAAAATAAGTTTAGGTAATAACAAAACAAAATGTTTTAAAAAAACCCCACAATCAAATAGAGAAAAAATATTTGAAGATATTAAATAAAGCATTTCAATCAACTTGAGCTGACTCTTTTCCTCATTTTTGGTTATGAAAACTCTTTGAGATTTTCATATTGCATTCCTTTCTTGAATAAAACACATTTCACACTCAAAAAATTACACCAAAAAAAAAAAAATCCTTCCTACTCTAAATGAAAATCCATACTTTAGAGAAACATCTTGTAGCTCTGTCTCCTTGGCCTGGTGAAGGACTACCAAAACACTCCAGGAAGCTCCATTGTACTGCAGTGTTCTGAACAGTTCAGCCTTCCCTGACTCTCATTGTTCTGCCTTCACCATGTAAAGCTCTCCAGTTTCTTTGTATGACTACTTTGTATGACAAAAGCAATTATAACAAATACTATTTTTATGTTTCAAGTATTCTTCAGTCAACAGAGGTTACAATAATAATTTTTTTTAACACAAATGCTGAGCAAAATGCCTGACTTTGCTGCTCCACAGATCTGGAAACAACTGATCTGTTAGTTCTTTCTGAAAGGATGCAGAAGCAAATGCAATATGCCAATTGACTAGTACATATACCACCTGTGTGAGTACCTCAGTGGACCCCAGCCTTCTGATGATTAATGTATTTGTCTTGTGAACATGCTAATGAAGATGCTAAGTAAAGATAAGTATTACATGATGCAAAACAACAGGCTCACAGAGATAAAAATACATCCATCAATGCATATGTGAAACTGCAAGCTGCCTTGAATCCACTTTGTGAAGTTAATCCAAAATGATAAATACAGCATTTACAGTAACTACTACTCTTAGAAAGATCACTAGAAGTAGTGAGTACTGAGGAAGAATTTTCTTGAATCAGAGAGTCCAGAATCACTGGGATATTTCTTCACATGGAGTGTTTTTTTCTGGGTTGATCTGGAAAGGTTATTTAATAAACATCCTGCTAGTGCACTGACAATGGCTACAGTGTCTTTTGATCTCTTCCTGTGGAAAATTTTAGCTAAGACTTTTATTACAGAGCTAATGCTTTTAATGGAATGCAGAAATATTTCATGCCCCATGAGATGTATAAATAGTGTGTGGCACTGTGGAACCTTCAAACTTGGTGTGATTGCTGAGAATTACAAATAATTAGATCTGATGATGCAGGACACTATTTCCAGACCTATATTCTTGTGCACTTTCTCTTTTGTTCTGTACCTTCTCACACATATTACTTTTGTGGAAGTGGTGGCTCCTCACACAGTACTCACTTTTAGGACTAAAGCATTCATCAGGGAAGGAGGTCTTATTACTATCAGAGCTGCTGCTTCTTTTTCTTTTCTTTTTTTTTTTTTTTTTTTTTTTTTTTTTTTTTTTTTTTTTTTTTTTTTTTTTTTTTTTGCCTGCAGTCCACAGGGACAGATTTCACAGCCATAAAAATTGAATCAGTAGCAGTTGATTCAGGACATTTGAATTTGATCCTCCAAAATGTTGAACAGGCTAGCCCTTATTCAGCAATTTATATAAATAACTGCTTAACCTTAAACATATTAATAAATTACAGACTTCAAAGAAAGCTTTGCTTTGTGTATGAATATAAACTATGGTTAATTTACTTTAGTGAGAGCTACATAATCTAGTGAAAATATGCTTGTTGTGTGATATAAGCCTGTAGCACTCATTTAGGTACTTATCTATAAATCTTTAGTTGATCATGGCAAACTAGTCACTAATCTGGTGGATTAATGGAAAGAGAGAAAGAAAAGATTTATTTACTTAAACCATTAAATCCCAGCCTTGGAATTCAAGACCTACTGGATTTCCTATATTCTGAACTCTATTAAATTATGTCCTCTGGTTTTTTCTGATTTTCAGTCTTCTGGAAATGAAAAAAAGAATCCATTTAAAATAGCATGTATATAAATGTAATATGCATATATGTATACACATACATAAATACGTTGTATGTATATATATATATATACACACACATTATATATACATATATCACATGTATAAATGTGTGAAGCATATTTACCTGCTACATATGTAGCTCTTTCACCTAATTCTTAGCAAAATAGAAAACTACTGGTCAAAATGTATTTTAATGATTCATTTCTGATTCTTTTTCATTTTGTAACATCTTCCCTAAATACAGATGGGAACTGATAGTATGCTGTCCAGTACAGCATAACTTGATAAGGTTTTTGTATAGAATATGCAAGTATAAGGAAAAAGGTGCTGACATTCCAGGGAGGCCTTTGGTGATGTAGCACTTCTTCCAGGACACACAATTTCTTCCACCCACCAAATGAAAAAAATATGTGCTACTTCTACACAAAGAAAGCTTCTCCTACATCCTAGAGAGAACACCCTACCAGAGAGGTTTCATCTTTTTTGATCCCTCAACCCAAATTTCTGTGAACTTCATGCTTTGCAGTTTGTTGAAATTGTAGGAAATATGTTAGAGTGCTGATCAGAAACTAGTAAAAGGTGTATATGCATGACTAGAGTCAATGCTATCAATGTCAGGGAGGATATTTGGTTTGGTGTATTCCCAAAGATTTGTTTCACCACAGTAAATTTCTAAAATAAACAGTATTATTAAATTCCTTAATGATGTAAATTGCTTCTTACCAATGAAATATCTTTGCAAATACTCATGTCATCCTTAAGAGAACTACTTTTGACAGAAATATGTGGAAGTTGTAACTGCAAGTTTGGCTCAATTATAACATAAAATATCTAAGGGAAAAATAAGTATAAGCATACGTCATAAAAATTATAATGCCTTTAAAGGGGAAAGTCCTCTGCATAAATCTGTAATCCTTGAGAATAGAGCAATCCATCCTCTCTAAGTGAAATGACAGCAATAACTGTATAATTCCAGAAATCTTCACTTGCAAAGGACTTTTGATAAACAAAGTATGTCTCATAATATAGACACTCAATAGTTTGGCATTAAATGTTCCTTAAAATGCAACTGTAAAAACATCTAATATAATACATTTATTTTTCCTTTTTTTCTAACTTTTAAGCCAAATCCTTCAAAAGTCAATACCTTGAAAGTCCTTCAGACAAAGTTGATTTCCAAAGAATCCTGAAACAGTCACATTCTTTTTAGTCAAGTGTTCACAAAGGCCATTATTTCTGCAGATGTGAATACATAGCAACAAATTAAAACAACCAACTGTCCTGTTTCAGATGGAAAAATTACTTCCTGGGAATTTTCTTTTAAATATTACAAAAGCTTTGAAAAAACTTACCAGCCTCAGAAAACACCTCTGTCTAATTACATTCTCTCACCTTCTCTGTTAAATTCCATATAATTTTTTTTCTCTTTCTCCTCCCACTTGTCTTTTACAGAAATTACATATTTCTTCACACATTTGCCTACTCATTTTTACCACAAATACAATTTTGAATTTTTAAAAATTAGTCATTAAGTACTATATTACAGATCCAAAGAAATCTTCACCTTTACCATTCATCAAGAGCAGTTGTGTGCTAGTCTCTCATCATTATGCCCACCTTGACCTAATTATTTTTAGATTTTTTTCCACTGATAACTCCATAAGTTAACTAATGTCCAGTAGATTTTGAACTCCTCCTAACAAAAATATGTATCAGAAATTGTTTTGTTCCACCTTCTCTGACTTTAGACAATTAAATCAGATTAGTTTAGACACCAGAGATGAACACCTCTGAATAATTCTTTGAGCAATGGTCTTCCTAATCTTTTAAAGTCCATGTGGTGAGGGGTTACAGGTGTATGCTTGCGGTTGTATCAGAAACCAAGATGTAGAGTTTGGAGCTGAAAAAACTTATTTGTCTCCATCTTATGAATCAGAAATTGTCAGAAAATATTTTTCATAAATGGCAGAGAGTAAATGAATTTTCTAACTTTTCCATCCCAGGATCATAAAGAAATATTTAGGCAATAGCCTTCATTCCCTGAGTTCTGCAGCTACTGTTTTGTAAAATGTATCAGACAATGTCCCCAGCATGAAGTCTTAGAATTTTCTGCACAGCTTCAATGCAGGATCAGGTCAGTCTTTTCACAGATATTCATGAATTGTTTCCATTTTTTACCTCCACCTCGTAGTTTGTGGAACAACACCCACATGAAGACTTACTGAAGTGATAAGACCACTAATTAGCCTGACACACAGATCATATTCCCATATGAGCCTTGGGCAACATTACAATTACTGTGACCTCCAAGATGGATCTGGCAGTATTTCAAGGTGCAACACACAAGTTCATCTGCACTGAATCCCCAGAGACTCGGAACAATTAATAATAGTGATTGTAAATATAATCTGCAGCAGAGCAATGTCTTACTTTTCAGTCATCTAAGAACATCACAGAAGCTAAATGCCACCCTACTGTAGCTATGCTATTATTTCCTGGTTGTCCTCCCTTATTGGAAATTATCAAGGCTTTAGGCTCATGTGGGGAATCCTTCAGAGATGCATTCCCTCACTAACCATCCTTCCTGCAGCTGAGAATCCCTTGCAGAAAGAAGGGAAACCACTGGGAGCCCAACACTACCCTGCCCTACCCTGCCCCAGCCTATAACATCCATTTGTCTCTCAAGACCTGCACAATGTCTCAGTGCCAGCTTCTGCCACAGTATCTTCTAACATGGAAATGCTGTAAGTTGCCAATATGGAAGATGTAGTCAATTGAAGTCAAGCAAGGATGTATCTTGTATTACATCTACTGATACAGTTGAAAAAAACCCCTGAGCTTTAAAAAACACAGATTGCTTTTCAATCAAAACTGAGACGATGTGTTGATTATAAATGTATGCAAACATTGTTTTCTGCAACCTGATAAAAAGTTTGTCTTTATGAGCATGGATCTCATGTTAAGTTGCTCCTACCATTCAACATTTGGAAAAATTGAGTCATTCATCTATCAATATTTGAATTGCCCACCGTTGGGCTTTTTAATTTGCCTTTACTTGCACATACATGATATTTATAAATATAAAGGTCACACTTCTTGTAATTCACATTTTCTGCTACAGAATTCAAAGGAAATTACCTCAATTACCTTCTGAGCATGTCTTAAAATAACACAGCGCTTTTCTAAAAACTCCTCAAAATATTAGACAATGACCAGCTAACAGGAATAATTGGAAGCAGCTGTAATTTGATGAGCCATTTTTCTAATGTACTTGTTTTTAACAGATTTCAGTTAATTAAGGCAGAAGAGGATAACTATGAATTTGTGATTTTAAAATGAGAGAAGTTCTGCACTATCAAATTAAAAATAAAATACAATTTGTATGGTTTATGTAACAGTTCAAAAAATAAGATAACTTTTTTTATTGATATAAGCCTGAAAATCTAATATTGCAATTGTGGGAGATGGAGCTTCTACTAAAAAAAAATCGTAATTGTGATCTGGGCAGTAAAATCTGTGGAATGAGAGCTATCCTAAAACAGTAATTAGAACTTGCCAATCAAAGTCACCTAAAGCAAAATAAGGTTTATGAAAGCTAGATGATATTCTTATGATATGGAGAACAATTTCCTGCAAGCAATGAACATGGAAGCAAACAAACAGATACTTCAAATGAGTCTTCAAGAGCTCCACTAAAGCTAATTCATCAAAACAACACAAACCAAATCATGACCCAATACTTGAAAGAATATATAAGGCAGTAAAGGCAAAGAGAAGAAAACCCCGTAGCTCAAAGATCCCTTCATAGGCACAGGGCACAGAACTGCAGCAGCAAACACAAAGAGCCTTGTTCCAAAACATGTAGTGGTTCTTGATTGCAGTCTTGGCAGTGCAGTGCCAAAAGCAGTTATGTCATTAAAAAAAAAAAAAAAAAAAAAAAAAAAAAAAAAAAAAAAAGCCTCATGGCTTAAAATTTATAATTATATCACTTAGGGCAATAAAAATACAGTCCAGGTTAAAAAAAAAATGTGAACTCAATCTGAGACAAAATAATTTGAAAAATGTGGAATTTGCAGCAGTACTGCAGGGGAAAGTATCTATCTGTATGTATTGAAATGAACAAGTATGTCTACTGAAGAAAAAGGAAGCTAAAACAACTGAGGAACAGTTTGACTTTCTAGGTAGATATTTTTCTCATCATATTATGGAATACAGGTAATGGAGAGCAAATTTTCACCTTCTTCCAAGGGAAAGGATGAGTATTGGAAGAGGTTCATCACTTTTGGAATCAAAGAACAAATAATGCCATGTTTATGTTGAATATAAAATATGCAAATCTGGGTTATTTTCTGAGAGAAGAGTAAGGTTAATTTTTGTAATGTAAGAAATACGCTGCATATAAGCTCATAGCCACCCTTCAAAAAATACCATGTGCACCTGTGTATGTTCATTTCACCTTTTGGATGACTCTTGCACTGCTATTCCCATTGCACACTAAAATTTTGACACTCACGTGTGTGTGCATGCATGTACATTTCATCATACATATGTTTCTAAGATCCTTACAAGAAATATTTGCATGCATGAAAGTGAAAGAAAAGCATGGCCAAAAGATCTGAACATCTATGAAAAGGACAAAAGTTATTGGTCTAAACTTATAAACATGTAAATGTAGACTGCGTTAGGGTCAAAACAAAACTCACGCAGCAAAAGACACAAGACTGAAACTATTACCTATATTCACCATTTATAGGTTTAAGTCTCCTAAAGTCCTGCTGAAAGTCTCAGTTCACTGTATTCCAAACAGTACACCTGAAAAGGAGCATTCCTTGAATTGTTCCAGCTAACTAGTTCTGATTTCTCTAAATGATGATCAAACCTTCAGGATTATTTACATTCTCATCTGCACAATTTATCATGTCAGATTTCATATTTGCTTCCTCACATCATTGATGAAATGCTGATAAAACACTGCTCCTAATACAAATCTGAGCAGTACCTCCCTAGGAAACCCACCATGTGATAATGATTCACTATTGGCAAGGACCTCATATCTGTAAGGCCTGTTTGAAATTATCTTTTTTCTTTAAATCATATTAATGATGATAAATTACATTCTTATTTTTCAATGGTTTTATCAGAGAGCCCTTTTCACATTATTTCACTTTTGTTTTCAGGATAGCTGGAACACCTTTTACCCTTTCAAATTACTGATACAAATGGGGTTGGTGTTCAACTCTATGGAGCATCCCTAGTACCCAAATGTTTAGCAAGTTCAACACTAGCAGACCAGATATCTTAGCCAACTCTGTACTCCATTTATTGACATCAGCAGTTGTATCAGCTCTTTCTCTATGAGCAGGCTAAAAAGTTCTTAGTTCTTACATGACTCCTATACATCAGCCTTTCCAAACAGGGGATAGGAATAGCTGTTGAAAGTTTCCTGAGACAATATCTTCATTTTAGCTATCTCAAATTTCATAATGGCCCATCCCATTAGTAGAATCTCCTTTGCTTCCAATGTAATTTTGAAAAAACTAAATTTCTATTAGCCTTTTTACTGGCAGACATGGCTTTTCTGCAATTCCTATTTTAGTAACAATTTTCTGTGCAGAAGATTGAAGCTCATTTTTCTCTATCTTTTGCTTTTCTTTCATTTCACAGACTGTTTCTCTATTTCTGTTATCTCCATTGCATCACTGGTAAAGGGTTAGCTTCTAAGAAAATAAGTCTCTTACCTGATACAGAATCAAAACTCTGAAGATTTTCTGATAATTCTCTAGATTTAATCAAAATCTTTATTTTTGAATAATTCTTTCCTTAAAAAAGCAAAATTATTAAACTTCAAGTTCAGTCAAGTTTACCCACTATAATAATGTTATTGTTATTCCATGGTGAATTCATGCTACTGCATGATTTTAAAACCTCTATCAGTGGTTAGAGTTTCTTGCTCCACACATTCTCTTACATTTGCTTTAACAAGTAATTATAGTTTTTCCCCTACACACTTTATAGTCAGATTTTTATTAAATGGTCTTTAATAGATTCCCTTTTGTGCCTGTATTTGTTAGTGCTTACATGGAGCTCTTGATATTGTGCTAGAGGTACAACAGTGGCTTATGTGAATTTAAGCAGTAATTCAAGTGGTAAGCAGAGGAAAAGTGTTTGTGTGCTGAACTCAGTAGACATTCTCAAAAGTGTCTATTAGTAAAAGTTCTCTTGTGATACCATAGCTTTTGGGCATGGATGACTAAAACTCAGCATAAGAATAAAAGATGTAAAATAATCCACACAGCAAAGAGATGAATTCTTGGAGGTACTGATCAGTAACAGAGGGGTTTATTTTTTCATGTGCCTGAGTATGGGTTATGCTTATTAAAAATTTTAAGAGAGAATTATTAAGACATACACTTCAAGACTCTAAAATTTGACATAGGCTTGTAAATATTTCATGTTGTTTTCCAAGTGAAAATTAAAATTCATCATTTTGATGGACTGAAAATCCCACATCATCCCACACATTGTCCCACATCCTTCCCAAAAGCACTGACTTTGGCAGGTTTTGACCTCAGCTCTAATGACTTCTCTTCCTTAATGGAGGGAGAATTTAATTCTATGGAGTGCTGAAGAAATTTTAAGGGGAAAAATATCTGTACTGAGAAAAGAGGTAAATGTGGTTTCAGTTGGGTAATGCTCCTTCCTTACATCTGTGGGGTGGAGATGGTTGTTCCATATTTTAAAATACATTTTCAGTACAGTTGAGGAAGCTTTATCACAGCTTGCATCTATCCAATGGTTATTTTTCATTAATTTTAAATACAACTTAAGCAACAAAATGTTACTTAAGTAATAGAATTTGTGCAGAATTGTAACTCACAAGAACTAAGTTCCGTCTCAGCCAGAGAAAAGCAAGAAAAAAAAAGGTTTGGTGTCACTTCACAGGCTGTAAAACTGATACACAACAAGTGTAAGGAGACTTAGACACTCTATTCACAGTTCTTCTACAAAAATAGAATAAACTGATGTTCATTATAATTTTATTTCTTGTTTCGATTTTTAAGGCATCTTTCTGAGAGTTCCTACTCTGAGGTAAGAATGTGTTCATTATTTGCAGGACAGTACAGACTTTTTATTCTTTCTTCACCTCTTGGCCTATGCCAAAAATTATAATTTCATGTAAAGTCAGTTATTATTTTTCTTCTAATAAAAGTGGACAATGTACACAGTTTTCTTTTTACATGTTTAATAAAAACTGAATGACCTAATAGAAGATGTGTTGAAGGCCCCACACGTGTTTGTTTTCACCTGCTTGATTCCAGCTATCAATTAGATCTCAAAAACCAGCACGACTTTGGAAAGTGTAACACACAATTAAACTGTATGATCTTGTTCTAATGCCTCTGTGCTCTTGCAGACTTATTTCATTTCAATTAGTTATTTAGATTTATAAATAAATGGCATGTCCTCTCCTCTCACACCAGGCAATCAGGGAAACAAAAATCTAAGCTTAATTATGGTGTGCTTTCCTCCATCTGCAAACTCTTTTAATCATTCCCATTCCAAACTCTATTGCTATGAGGATGTGGGTAACAAGAAAGATTAGTTCTGTTGTCATATTTTCTGGATATTTTCTCAGCCTTTGATTATAGATCCTTGTAAGCATAATAAAGACTGCAGCTGTTGAAAAAGGCTGACTTCATACTGAGAATTACCAACAATTATAAACTTCCATACTTCACATTGTAATAATTATTATACAAATTCTACTTATATCATTTGATGTAAAAGAAGGGTGAGATCCATGCTGTGGTTTAGTAAAATATGGTTAAAATGTGAATTAACTGTGAGATACAAATGCAGAATAAACCAGACTTCTATAGTTCCCCTGCTCATGGAACTACTTATTTATGCACACAGTCAGCTGACATGTACACAGATTGTGAATTCTTACTGCTATTGATGCAGAACTTGCTTGCTTGCTGGCTTAATCTCAGAAGCAACAAAACAGATACACTAATCTCAGGAAAACTCATCCAGAAACAATTCAACTTCTTTCACATGACACAAAGACTAAGGCTGTAAACTCAGCAGCCCTAATTTGCTCCTGGAGAATAAAATCAGTGCCTCAGGATTGCATTTTGAAGCACCCCAGTTCCAGGAGAGCTTTAGATGGGCACAGCAGGATGTGAGCAGGTTTAAGCCCGGGACCCAAGTTACCCAGGGATATGATCAAAGGATATCCAATGCACCTGGAAAAGCCAGTGTTGACCTTTGGAGCTTAACAAGATTTATAAAGCCCAAAGTATGTTCCAAGTAACTACAAAAAAACCCTTTCCTTGTCAGCCAGATTCACAATATTCACAACACTGAGACTTTTACACTAGCCTAGAACTTCCTAGCCACAATTTTCCAGAATAATCCAGAGCTGACAATGGCCAAAATTCAAAAAAAAAAGCAAAGTACATTACTATGTTTGTTGCTAAATACATATATTAACGTTACAAGTAGTGATGCGTATTTGCCAAAACTATCACTATTTATTTCTATTCTGTTTTTATAATGAAGCAGAAGGAGATGTTACATCCCATATGATGTTAAGGATGCAGTAAAATTTACCATCTGTTGACAAAGAAAGATGTGAAGGAGAATTTGCTAAAATTAATGATTACAGTTAAAATTGAACGTCTTTCATCCAAGATCCCCACAGCAAAAAGCTGAAAAGATCATTGGGATAGTCTAGGGTTGTTCTGTAGTCAATAGCTGACATAGTTCTATAGCCAATGTTGTTGACATTAGGATACTCTTCTAATGTCAGACATGGGCAAGCTAAAGGGTGAATCAGGGATTGTGGGCTGCCAATCACCCCCTGTGGCACAGAAGGGTTCCCATGCCCAGCTGTACAATAGCTCCCATTTTCAGGAATGTGTGAGCAGGGGGTTGCAGTACTCAAAGCATTGTGCATGGACTTGTGATGAGAACAATCAGGAGGGAAAGTGACCTGAATGAGAGGTTGGGGTCACTTTAGCCCCTGGTAAATCCTCACCAGACAATTTTTAAAAGGACTGGAGAGCAGTAATGCTATTCTGGCATTTATTTAGTATTTAATTTATCCAAACTCATGCTTCAGGGATTCAGTGAGAGCCTTAAATGCATTAGGGAAAAATCACTTCTTTTTCTCAGCAACACAGAGCTGAGAGATGCATTCAGAAGGAGAGGACTTTTTTAGGGGTTTTTTTTAGGACTTAGGATATTGGTCAACAGAGAAGTTTACCTAGAGAGGTCAACAGGACAGGTCAATCAGCTTTCTTTGCTGCTGTGCAGTCCACTTTCTTACCAAGTATGAATGAAGTGTTCAGTTCAAAGGATTATATCTCTATCACTAGATTTGGAAATTGTAAACTTCTGTTGCTGTTTGCAACAGATCAGCCAGGACAATCAACATGTCACTGATTAGTCTCCCGACATTTGGAATGATTTTCACTAACTGAAATATTTGGATTATAGGGGAGGTAAGTATGTGACACAACAGCCTTTGACATACAGAAAGTCACACTAGTTGATTAAATGGAATTCTTTGGCAAGTAGATCTGCTGAACACTCTGACTTGCATATTTTCTGCTTACAGGAACAGACACAGACTTGACCCAGCTGGGATGGATTCCTGAGCTCAGATGAAGAATGAGTGTTCCTAGAATAAATTTCACAGACCACTAGATCACTGACAGCAGATATTCAAGAGATAATATAATTCAACAGGTAAGCTTTATTATGTATAGTAGACATATTAAGAAGAATTAATCTGCCTTAAAATAGGTACAAATTTTAGATGCTGTAGAAATTGGAGTTATCCACAGTTGACTGGCTGGTAGGCTCATCATGTTCTGTAATTGTAGCCAGAAGCAATAGAGAACTTAAAATGAAAAATGTGTTTGGACACATGAATATCAATACCTATCAAAAGTCCTTTTAACAGTCATAAACTGTTTGAGTTTTAAATCTTCCTAGTTTTTGTCAGGAAAGAGATGAGATTTTCTGTATGCTAGAAATAGAAAAGGTGTACACATCCTCAACATCAGTTTTTATTTCCCTTAATTTGGAGTTTCATATTGAAAATCAAAAGGCTATATTTAGAATATGAAATCCATGCATTGAAAAACTGCAATGGGCTGCCTAAATTAAGTCAATCAGTTGGGGAATAGACCTGGTTTAAAATATTGACATAAATCAATGAGACACCAAAGAACATGGGATTAACCTGGACTGATACAGTCAAAACAAGAAATCAAATATTTTGGGGGGGTTCTTGGCATGGATTTATTTCTGCTCATAGAGCCAAAATTTTTTGTGAAAATATGGTGATGCCGTAATAATAGGCTGGAAGGAAAAAATGAAGCCTCCAGCAGTAAGTTATGATCCCTCTTTTTTTCTGATTAGCTACTCTAACAAACTGCCCTGAGAAATACAACTATTACCTATGACAGAGCAAAAGCACGGTAGGATAAACACTGAGAGCAACAGAACCAGGAGGTTTTGTTAACATTGGTCACAATCAATAAGAAAACTGAGGCCAGACTTGCAGGTCCTTTCATGCTGCTGCAGAAGATGTAGAGTGTAACAGTGTAGGGGGTCAATAAAGAAGGAAGGCATAAGGAAGCCCGTGTGTCTGTGTCTGTATCTTGCTTCTTCCCTTCCACTCACAGGGAAGAGGACAGCCTGACAAGACACCAAGCAGACCATTAGCCACTTTTCCACAGCATTGTCTGTGGGTTTGTGAACAGGTATGGAAAGGGCACTTTATTTCTCCTTGTGCTTCCATTCCTTATATCTCTTCCTCTCAGATTTGCTGCATGGCAAAGGAGGCTTTCTACCTCTCTGGTGCTCTCAAAAGAGACTTCCTTCCTGCTTTGGTATATCTGGATTCTGAAGGAAAGAATTGCCCCTCCTTTTAATTTTCTTTCTCTGCTTTCTGCTCTCTACCTTTATTGTTGCTTCCATTAAGACCCATGAGCTTTGTGGTGTTTCTGTAGGATTTCTAGTGCAGTGCTTCCAGCCCACAGACCAATGTAATCTGTGCCTCAGAGCTGCATAACTAAGAGTTTTAACCTGTGAATGCAAATGGGGCGAATGGTCCATATTAGCATACCATACGTAATACAAATAGACCTAGCATAAAACCATTTGTCCTAGCCACTATATGTTGCCCTGTTTTCAGCCTTCTAAATTGGAGTCAAAATTTCTCACACACTTTCATGTAAATGAAGCAATGTTTTTCATAATTATCTATATTGTTTACATTCTTTTCTGTAGGAGGGACAATTGATGGACACTTTCTCAGACCAATGGAATTGAAGAGGTTGAACCTTAGTCTTCCAATGTGGTCTCATTTCTAGAAATCTATATAAACTGAAAAAAAAAACTCTCTCTTTTCCTGCTCCAACTCTCTGGGGTCTCTGTGTCTCACTTGGGATGGTAGTGTGCCAACTATATACGTTAACATTTTTCTTTTTGTTTTCTTCTTTTATGAAAACAAAGTGTTTGTCAAAGGAAAAATACTATTCATCTAAACTGTGATTATGAAAAATATTTTCACATCTGATATGGTCAACCTTTCTATTAAAATATTAATTAGAAAATGATTGCAGTAAAATTTCAGGTGTGTTTTTAATATTTAATTTGTGCATTTCACATCCCCTAAATCATAGTTTACTTTGTAAATATTTGCTAATCTAACAAAACATGTACTACCAGCCTCAGGTCATAACTCATGCAGATAGCAAAGAGGACTTCGTGCCATTTTATGATGTGACTTCTCCATTTAATTAACTCCTTTAAACTATTAATATCAGACTTTTTTTCCCCTCGCTCTCGTGTTTTTGCTTGTGTGACTAAAAAGCTCTGTGCACCATTCAGCCAGCACAGGTTGGCTTCCTCCCTCTCTCATAGCAACAAAATCCTGGCTACCTCTGAAGTGGATATGCTAAATAGGAGAGATTTCACATCATCTCTTGTCTTTCTAGCTCACATGCACAAAATGTCACAATTCTGCTGAGGTGTTTTTCAGCAAGCATTTTGCATGTGATATTAATCAGCTTGCTATTGATGACCACATCTACACCGTAAAAAAAAAAAAATCAGTAACATAATTAGTCTGTTTCATAATGTATGGTATAGACAGACATTCTTTATAAATATATGAAGAGCATGAGCATTTACAAATCCACTTGCTGTTCTTGTTTAGATAAGAAAGCCACATTCTTCTCTGGATGCTTCACTTAGAAAAATACTTGTGACCAGCAATCTCTTGGACCAATACATTAAGCATTTATGTTGAACATTGCAGCCAATTTTTTCTGACAGAATTTATTCTTTTTGCTAACACAGGGTTCAATCCTGGTCGAGTCCTATAACCCTGATTCAAACTGCTTCACAGGAATAATATGACTAATTTCAGTAAATCTATTTGCATTTGTGCTGTTCAATATCCTGTCAGCTCACTGAATCAGATCATTAGCAAATACAGACACATGTATTCAGCCTAGGCAACTTGCGTTTCCCTGTTTCCAAATAAATGAGCTTATCCTGCAGTATAAACAGCACTTACTTTTCTCAAAACTTTAAAGGAATGACCATGATCAAAATTAATCTCTTTATAATGACATCTGTTATTTTTCCATTATCCATTACTAAATTTTGTTGCATGACCTACAATTAGAGAATGTTTTGTTGCTTAGTTCAGCAGTAAAAAAGGATTGTTTTTACAAGACACAAACGAAATATCTCTAGACCAGTTCCATGAGCTTCTGAGCTCCTTCACTTCTAATGAAGCACCATTACTTAGCAATCATAGAGCATTTGCTAGCCCTCAATAGCTCTTAGTCCATGAGACTATTTACGACAGCAGAACTAAAAGCGAATATAAGCATCTGCAGAGTGACAGCTTTGACAGGAGGTTCTGTGAAGAGTATTGCTACCACAACACCTTGCTCCTCGGAGCAAAGGCAGGCAATGTGGTGCACTGCTCACCAAGCTGCTATGTTAATAATAGAAGAAAGATTTAAGTTAGAGGGATTTTTGACCTAATGGTAAAAGGAAAAACTAAATACATTATCAGTTTGGTGTAGTTAACACTGCCTAAATAAATTTACCCCCATTTACACTCATCTACATCACTGCAGTGATTTTTCTCTCCTTTTACCTAAGTCAAAATTCTGGTTTGACAGTCTTGCTGGAAGGGAAATATAAGAAACAGGTCTGCAGCAGATGAAGAAAAAAAGAAAGATCAGGACCTTCAGAGTGATTGCAGTGTGCATTGCCTGAATTTTCCTTTCCATCTCCTTGGACAAATAAGAGTGCTTCTAGTCTAGGTTACCATAGTTTCTGGTTTCCTTAGTAACCCTTTTGAGAGCATTCATGTGTTTGTGTCAGTAGGCAAGAGTGTGAGGGGGTCTAAAATGGAATACAAACCTCTCAAATTTGGAGTTTAAAAAATTCCAAATTTTCTCCTCAACCAACAAAAGAAAACAAAACATAAACCAACCAAGCAAAGTCTCACTGGAAATCAAACAAAATAACTATGACAGGGTATGATTTAAATCATGATGTGATGAAAAGGTGAGTTCTCAAGTCAGAGAGATCTTCAGGGTAAACCTGGAAGCTGAACAGAAGAAATTCAGTTACTGCTATTGGGACAGGAATTTGGAATTATGAACTGTCACTTGCAAGGATGCTTCCTTTCTAGCATTTTGTTGCATGATAGTTGCAAAGAAAGCAGTTGAGGCATAATGTCAGTAAACAAAACCAAGTTCAGTAAGACTTATGTGTTAGTATCTTTGTGTAAGTATAATGGAAATGCTGTAATAACAATATAAACAGAAATACTTTTGTACAGCATTTCCTCCACATTTCATGCTATAGACACTAAATACAAAAATAATGTGGTTTATGAGCTAATGGCTTGATCTTGCTTTTTTCTCAGTCTAAAATATTTAATATGATACTTAAATATTTGAGAGTTTAAATTTGTATTTAAATATAGAAATTTATTTATGTTTAAAGAAGGCTACTTGTTATTAGTAGCCTTCAGTGATCTTTATTATTGTACATCTGTCCTGAAACTTCTCAGTAGATTTGTTCTATTGCTCTTGCCATTGAAGAGCCCTTCTGTGTTTGGAAGCTGTGCAGACACTGAAGTAAGGCAGGTCTTAGATAAGGAGGATAAATAATGAATGATGAATATAAGAAAACACATTTTTACTATGAGGGTGGTTCAACAGGGGAACAGGTTGCCCAGAGATGCTGCAGGGTTTCCATCCTTGGAGACATTCAAAACTTGACTGGCCTCAGAGTGGGCAATCTGCTCTGAGGAAGGGAGTTGCATTAGATCTTCAGAAGTCCTTTACAATTTCTGCTCTTCTGTCACTACAAGATTCTCTGGAGTGTGTAATGACTGGGAAACTGCCTAAATGCATATTACTGAGAGATCTAGAAAAAGTCTGTGGTTCATGTAAGAAAGCACATGTTGTTCCACAATTTTTTTTCTAAATATTTATTCAATAATATATTATTTGAGAAATTTAAGTGTAAGTGACTTTGAGGGTACGAAAAAAGAAAAAGAAGGGATTGAGGGAGGGATGGAGGGATGGATGGAGGGAGGGAGGAAGAAAGGAAAGGAAAGGAAAGGAAAGGAAAGGAAAGGAAAGGAAAGGAAAGGAAAGGAAAGGAAAGGAAAG
>VZUI01046202.1:0-30262 GCA_013401135.1 Cettia cetti
ATCTATCTATCTATCTATCTATCTATCTGTCTGTCTGTCTGTCTGTCTGTCTGTCTGTCTGTCTGTCTGTCTGTCTACACAAACGTATGTATAAATATATATATATTAAGACATAATTCCTTTCTTTGTAGTAGGCATCAGATTTGCTTCAGCTAAATGCTAGGCAAGCTAACAAGCTACGCATTGAAGAGAGATTTGATAACGATTTGGAAAAAATAATCTGAATTGTCTGAAGTTTCTGGGGCTATTATCTGAGCCATTTCAGTTCAAAAAGCTTTTCAGAAATGCATCCATTCTATTTCTGTGTCCAAGTCTAAAGAATCCACATAACCAATTTCAGAAACAGATGGATTATCAAAATACTCAAGTTTTTTCTTTCAAGACTTGGATGATTATGTGCATGAGTCTTCCTCAAGGTATTTGGCAAGAACACTTTCACCCTTGAGAGCCCCCTGACATTTATTTGGGAACATTATCTGTGTGAGTCATGCATGTATGTAAGTGCAGCTAGTTTTAAGTTTTTGCGAGAGAAAGGAAAATATATGCAGTGTTGCTGAATCCATGTAAATCCATCCAAAATTTATATGCTTTCTACACAAGGACACAAGACACGAGTGTTTATTAAAATAAAAAGCTTTAATGCTTTTGCATGTAAAAGATTTAGCATAAAATAATTGCTACAAACATGCTACAACATACATGTTCAAGAAGTTTTCAGTGCTTTCTTTCAAAGTTCAGCATTTTGGCAAAAGTAAGTTTTTCTGTATATACTTCAAAACTTGGCTATCTTAATACTGATATAAAATACTTCATGTAGAGTAAAGTCAGGTGCATAAAATACAATAAGTAATAAAACATACTGTTTGTATAAACATTTAAAGTATAAATTTCATTAGATAACATGCAAATACTGCAATATTTTAAATGGCACTTAAATATAGATACTGAGACTCTTTATAATTTTGCATCCAATATGAGATTCTGAAATGTACAAAACTGTAAAAAGAACACATCTCTTCACTGAACTCAGGTATTAGCATAGAGCTTGATTGTCATTTTACAAGCAGTGAGCCCGAAGTCCTGCAAGTCTTCACTAGTCCAAGGAAAGATGTCTACTGAAATAGGCCCAGAGCTAGTTATTTTTCTTCATAATAAAATATGAAAGCATATTTACATGAGAATAAACTCTTAAATTTTTGGTAAGGCAATTAAGTAGCAGCAATCTGTTTCTTCTAAAAATGTTTAAAATAGGTGCATGCTTTAGTTGTCACTGATATGTATCTGAATAATATAAAATTAGCGTTCTTCAGTAAACTCAAAACACTGTTTAGTTCATTGCTTAAAAAACCCTATAAGATCCCTTCTCCTTAAAATCATAAATCCATAATGTCAGAACCTTCCAGAACATATTTATGTTTCCAAGATCCATGGAAAACAATCTAATTGTGCTGAAACAGTCATCTGACTAATTATGGATAAGAGAACCATCTTTTCACATTACTCAAATACTTCTAGTCCTTCATTGAAAAATATAAGTTCATTGAATCTTGCACGTTTTTTGTTTTCTGTCAGGGACAGCTACTCCAAATGTCCTTCACAATACAAATGCCACAATGCTGATGCATATTTCCCAAGCAGTTACAGGTAGCATGTCAATGCTGATGGCAAGGTGAATAGAATGCTTATGAGCAGGGAGTGCAGAGCAGGCACCACTTGGGCAGAAGCAGAAGAAATGCTAAATGAAACTTGTACTTGAGATGCAATTAGAGCTGACAGTGGCACGTGTGATGCTAATGTTGGGCTGTCCGAATTGATCAGTGACTCGATCTTCTCTGCTTCTTTATTGCAGGCTTCAATCTAGAGGAAAAAAAAGTTACTGTTTCTCTTTTTACAATATAAAACATCAATGCAAAAATATTCCCGTCAGCACGTACTATTTAGATAATTTTGGGGAGTACTAGGAAAACAGACCAGAGGTCCCATCACAGACTTTGTACTATGAAAACTCCTGTGGAAGTCCTGAGTAGTAGAAAAGGAAAAGGAAGGAAGCTGCATACAAGTTATTGTGGGATGATGTGTTTTGAATGTTGCTGCAAAAAAGCCCACAGTGGATTATCACTAAAGAAAGTGCCTCTAAAACTGAGGACTTCCTTCCTGATTGACCAACTTACCTCCTTGAAGTCTGCAACAGTGGAAAAATCAAGATTTTCTCCTTCCTGGGCTTTTTCTTCCAAATCAGAGAAAACTGATTTTGTTTATGGGAAAGGGAGAAAAGAATGGAAGGAACGGAACCTGAGAAACAGCAGGTTTTCTCTTCTCCCACTGAAATGATGATATTAAATTTTTTAGGAAATTAATTTCTTCCACTTTCTGCTGCACCCCAGAGAGGAATTTAGTAATAAGTCTCTTTAAAAGCATTGGAAGCTGCCTTTGGTGAAGTTTAAATTTGACAAGCTTAACATCTGGAGGTCCAAAGTTTTGAAAGCTGAGGAGTGTCTAGCTCAGCAATAGGAGTCCCAAGTAAGCAGTGGCAGCCTCTGATTTCAGAGACCTCTTTCCCCCAGGAATCTGACAGCACCTGCTGCAAATGGAGTGAGAGCTGACCAGGCCAGCAAGACTTTCCTTCCTAAGTCCTGGTAACATTTTGGGCTATTTCTGCTGGAGAAGGAGACAGAAGCTGGAGCTAAGTTGGAGCTGAGTTGGACATAACAGAGCATTAGCAATCAAATTACACACAATGTATCTGCCTGAGAAACAAGCACTGTCCTGCACATACAAAAGTGTGGTAAATCCATGCTGGGTAAATCAAATAATAACATCATCTACCTGCAATGGTTTGGGGTTCTGATCCACAGGAATGATGAGAATCACAATTTCTGATTCTATGCTTAAGTATCCAAACACATCACACTGTGGCACTGACACATGCAGGCGGATTTTTTCAAGTATGTCAAGTACTGTTATCGGCTTTTTATTTGTTACCTGGAAGAAAACAAAGAATTCTGTGGATGATGTGATATTATGGAAAATTCTCCTCCTCAGTTTTAACAACACAGAAATTGTGTTTCAGCCATTAAACTACTCAGTTCTAGACTCTACTCTAAATGGCCAGCAAAAGACCTAAAGGATTCAATGCTTCTAAAACATTCTAAGAAATGATTCACTGATTCTAAAAAAGCCTGAAAACCAACTCCTCCAAAAATGTAAAGAGAAAGAGGCAGAAGAGGCAGAAGAGGCAGGAGAAAAATATTTATTTCATAAATTAACCTTGGTTTTGATATATGTTGTTCTCCACCCTCATGGTTAGTGTGTCTATGTCATGTACCACACAATAATGTTAGTGGTCATCTGTTACAGTGGTCTGCACTCCCACACTGGGAAACAAGAGGCAGAGCAGCCCTAGGTTTATAGAACTCTCTAGTATTTGAAGCAGTTTTTTCTCCCATGAACCAGCTGTCTTAATTAAAAGAGGCAGATATTACAATCCAGGTATCAGGGTGCTTATTAGGTGAGAGTAGTTATCACCAACTACTTGAACAAAACCAATACATTTCTTTAACTAGAAAGCCTTCTTCTAACAGAAACTAAAAATTCTTCTTCACGGTTACATGTTGTGATGTATGAACTGAGAAGCTGCAGTAGCCACTGAGTCCCTGGTACCATTAGAGGTGACAACTGGGCAACACTCCAGGATGCAGTCGTGACCCAACAGTCACTTCTCTGAATGGAAACCTGTAGAATCATAGATGCTATTCCTATATAATTTGTCTGCACTATTACAAGTCATGTAAACTTGTTTGTGCCTACTCAATTCTGTTTTGCTTTGTATTGTAATTCAATTTATGACTCAGATAAAGAAATAAAAGAAAGTATAAGCAGTATAAGGAAAAAAACACCCAACAATCACAAATAACAACTAAAAAATAATGGCTTTTATAACATGTTAACCTTTCAGGAAGATGTGAACTGTAACTTGACTTTTCATATACCATTTAACATTAGGCATGATTGAACTGTTTACCCTTGCAAAATTATCCAGCTTGTCTTTGTCATATAAGATTCTCAGCATTCCAGCACATAGTGGACAGCAGGCTCCTAGGTGAATTAAAGAAATCTCAGTAATAAAAACAAGTAGTCTTTTCACTTTTAACTAAGGAAGAATCAAAATTTGAATATTAACTGAGAATGACAATAGCAAAATTACCAAAGCAAGTAAATGTTTCAATGTGACAGCAGAGTTGTACATTTCTAATACTTTTTAAATATTTGTAACATTAATAATGCAACATCAGTCACCTTCCACACACATTTACTACTATCAGCATGAAGCAGCAAGATGAATTTTTATTCGTTTTAAGATCCTTCATTACGTAAGCTAAGAACTGGAGGCACTGTGTGTACCACAAGCCAAGATTTTGTATGGATGCACGCATATCAACTAAATGATGGATAATACAGAAATGATGGATTTCAAGTGCTGATAGAGCTTGGACATGACAGAAGCATTTATGCACATTGTAGGCATTAATTTCTGCAGTTGCACCATGTTGGAGCTTAAAATCTTTAGATAACAAGGGAGAAAAAGTGCTTGTCTGACAGACATCATCAGATGTCTCCTAATGTTTTTCCTCACCATGTCAGAAACCAAAGGGATAATATTTCAACTTTCTATCCATGCCTGTGTATTAAATCCACTCTCCAATTTACATGTAATTCACATTCACAGAGTGACATTTACAGTACTAAATGTTATTACAAAGCGCAAAGACACTTTTCCAAAGGGGGCGAGAAAGGAGAAAAATGAATGAAACTCTTTTGTTTTAAGAACAGAGCCTTTCTTGCTCTGTGTATTACATGTGATTAGTTGTTGTTTCGTGAAGGAAGCAGTTGTGAATGCAATAAAAAACTGGTTCAAACCACCATGCTGCAAAACTACTCCTGCTGTCTTCCACAGTACTGTGAATACATATGGTATTTGGCTCTGTCTTCTAATTCAATACCATCTTTGTCCTTCTGGGAACCCTATGTTGATGACAGCTCAACATTCCACTGTGGTATCTGTGCTGCCACTTCTGAAAAATTACTCACCGGATTCCTAGAAGCATGCTACCCTGGACACCGTAGACCTCACTGGTTTCTCCCAAACCCATCCCAGCTGCCAGTCTCTAAAAGACTGAAGGAGCATGCCTCCTAAAGCCCCAGCCTTTCCAGTTCAGGTTTACTCAGTCTTGACACTGGCTTGTTCTAGCCCTAAGCAGAGCCATTACTTTATGCTTTCTGTTAATATAACATTTTACATCTATGTTTAGTTCCAAGCATGGCCCCACTGATAGCTGGAGCGCGGAGAACTCTCCCCTCCCGCAGTGAGCCGCCCCACCTGGCGCCAGGAGTGGTTTGCAGCCGGCGGCCGAGAGCTGGGGACACTGGACGAAGGCACACTCGGGGTGGAAGCCATGGTTGGAGAGCGTGCCCACGGCCTGGCAGTGCCCGTGGTAGTCCACGGCCACTCGCTGGGCGTAGGCGGCACAGACGCTGCCGTAGGTCTGTCCGTCGTGCCCGCACACGGGCTCCACCGACCTGCAGAACGGCTGGAACACAGCGGCACCCAGAACATCACGTCAGCCCTGCTGCACAAACCACCTGGTGCTTTCCATGTCAGGAAAACCAAAGCTAATGGGAATCCAGAGGAAATAACCCGCCAGTTTATGAAAGGGCCACAAATGAAAAGGGTAAGTACCTAAGTACCTCAAGAAGATGACAGAATCTGAGAAATGCACGATAAAACATATTTCAGAAACCAACAGCTTTTGCTCTGTGCCAATGCTTAAATAAAATGACCATATTTAAATTAACTTATTAAATCAATTAAAACCATAATAGTGTACCTTAAAATATTAATTAAAATATCATACACTATACAAATGTAACATTATACATTAATAAAATTAATTTCTTAACTCATTAGTAATTTATTAATTCATCTTAGTGTGGTTTTGTGTGCTTAAAGTTTAGTGTGCATGCACATGTATTTCTGACACATTACTGTATGTTTCTGACAGGTATATTTTTATATATCACTTATTTACCTATATTACTTTCATTTGTTGAAAGGTGACAGAAGTAGCTTGTCTAACACCACTGTATAAAGTGGTGGGATACAAAAACTAAACCTAATTTTAATCCTTCCCAGGGACTAATATGAAGACTAATCCAATGCAGACTAACTAGTGAATCATTACAGACTGCCTAGTCTGTAAATAGATCCTCAGCAATGAACTTGGTAAACCTGGGGTACAATCACACAAAGAGCTAAAGACTTTCTATGACTGGGCATTATTTTATATTTTAACAAGTTAAAATTGGTAGGAATTAGCATTGAAATAACCAAGGAACTGCACTAATTACTGCAAACACACCTCAGTGTGCAAGCTTTAATAGCATATATAGAAAGATATAAATATCAAGAGTATTATCCCCAAGAAAGCCTAAGTAGAGCTTTTGATTGCCTTTGAGACAACTGTTAACTAAAGCAGAGAAACACTTGACAAAATTCTGAAGACTCTGAGATTATTTTTTATACTAGTTAAAAATTAAAATTTTTAAATTATTAGTTTCTATTAGAACATTTTATAAGCAATAAACCCCAAAAAGAATACTTAAAAAAGACCTAAATAAACAATAGTGGGAAAAAAAAAAGAAAAAATTTTAAGTTGAACACCAAGGAACAAAGAATATTTGATATTTATTGCTAGAACCACTTCCTACCTGGCATGGTCCTTGGTATGCCAAACTTTTTCCTTTTTGGTACAAAGTACACAAGTTAGTGTATTCCACATTGTCTGTGTCACAAACAGGATCCCGTGTCTGATCACAATTTAACTGCCTTGGCACACATTCATGCTGGCTGCATTCAAACTTCTCAAAACTGGTCAAGCAAACTTGTTTCTTTGGTATGCACCTACGGAAAGTCGTAATAATTTCATGTCATGTCATGGCTTTTTTTTTTTTTTTTAAAGTCTTAAACTATTGAGGAAAAATATTTTCAGTGAAATTTTCTCCAGTGCTTTAGAGCTAACTGTGGTTCAGCAGAGCTGCAGGAAATACAAGTGATAAAACACTCTGAATAGTCCCATTTCATGTCTCATCAACAAACTGGAACAGTTTCACACTACGTATACTCAATGTATGTCAACACAACTGCAGTTTCCACTAACATTTACCTTTTACCAAGTATTTTTCAATGGATTATTGACAAAGGCTTGGATAAACTTTTTACCTACTCCCATACTTCATTTTGTAAATGAATATTTAAGAACAGCTAAAGAAAACATGGAAACAGCAAGAAAAAAAGATTCTTTTGCAGAGGTCTAGTCTCACCTTTCTCTGAGAAAGGTGTGAAAACAAAACCTACAAGTTAAATGTTTTCAATTACAAATATCTAACTGGATTCTAGTTTTGGAGATTCAGAATATTGTATGGCATCCCATCTAGAGGATGACCACAAAAAGAAAAATCTTGTATTTACACTTTCTTGGCATCCATTCCTCTGCAGCCTTCACTGACAAGTACAGACAGAAAACCAGCACAAATACATTCCCCTTTGTATTAAACATGTACCTTCTGTGATCTTACCTGCATAAACATGTATCTTCTGTGATCTTACCTGCAAGACATTTGGCATAGGCCCTGTAAGGCATCCCTCTGCTAGGGAAATGCCAGCTGATGCAATCTGCTGAACAGGCTGATGATAGGTTTCATGACCTCTCAGGACAACCGCCTCCTCCTTCCATAAATTACAGCAGTGCTGCCACCACTGATAATGCACAGTATGTCCTTATTCTCTCTGAGTGCTGCGCTCCCATGCATTACAGACATGCCTCTGATATGAGGGAAAGCTTGGAAATTCTGAGATTTAAAACACTTCACTAGTGGAATGTAAGATCCTAAACAGATTCCAAGTGCATCAGGGGCATTTTCAGATGAGCATGTTCAGTTTGAGCTATGTTATGAAACTGACCCAGAAAAATGTATTGTATACAGTCCTTTACTGAAACTACAAGCTGAGGTTCTAAGCATAATAGTATTTTGAAAAACTGGCAAGCCTCTACATACTCTCCAAATTTCAAACAAAAAAAGTAAAAAATGTTAATCCACAATGCAGCTTTGAAATACCAATTTTGAATGCCATTATGGCTTCAACAGCTATAAAACTACAGTATTTTCTCAGTATTTTTCAGCATCATGGCATCTTAAGTGCAGAAAAAGGAAAAAACCCTAAAATTGCTACAATCAGCTTTTATGAAAGCACAATATTACACAACTTATTTTGATGGCTTTCTTTCAAAACAGAAAAATGCACTATTTCAAAGGAGACTGCAGTATTGCACAACTGTCAGAAAATTGAAGACAGAGACCAATATTATGAACCACATACTTTGATCTCTGTAAGAAAGGTCAGATTTTTTTTTGTCTGACACTAGTACAAAGCATATTTTTGTTTTAATGTATTTGTCTATGCAGATTTTGCTTTTCTTGATATTGAAAATCAGATATTGTTCATAGTTTTCACAAGATTTCAGCCTAAGAAAAAGGAGGGTGATTGATATTTTCCTATTTTAGAGACAAAAAGCACAGGTTACTTGACTGAATAAGCAAGACTAAGTCTTGAATTCAGATATGTAAACTAGTAAAAGAAGGTGTGAAACAAAGTAGTAAAATGACAGGTATTGCCATTTTGACAAAATCTGATTCTCCCACTTTTGAAAATGTACGTGAAGCCTCTTTTATTGCTAAACTGAGATGTGTATAATGAATTTAACTGACATAGCACTACAAAAATGGAACCAAGAACTGGCAGTTATTACAGTCCAGTATTACTATGATAGATAAAAAGCAGCTACTTCAAACAGGTTTTATTGGAATAGCCCCAAAGTAGAATGTTACAATATACAACACATTCAAAGAACATGTAAATCTGCTTTATGAGTGGATGAAGCCAAAGAAAAGCTGAAAAACATTCTGCTTTTACCTTTGATTTTTATTACAAGGGTTTGGGTTGCAAGGATCCTTGGAAATACACGATCCAAATTCAAACTGGTTGTCCTGGAGCCCAACGCAGCGAGCTATGCATGCGCTGGGATACGTGCGCCCATTCTGGCCACAGACTGGGACAAACTGGTCCACACAGTTACAGGGCAAACCTGCAAGAGCAACACGCAGAACAGGGGCTGGGTGCACACTCATTTTCCATGATACAAGATACACAAGGCGTCACTGAAGTGTCTCTGCCTTCAGCCCTTTCCTCCCACCTGTCATTTAGCAATGCTGGAGCACAGAGGCACTTACAAGGAACAGGAAGGGAAGTTTGTGTCCTGCCTTTTTGCTTGTTCTACTTAGCTTCCTCCATTTTTCCCCTAAACTCCTTATCTCTCATCCCTAGTGCACCCTGTCTCTACTTATTTTTATGTATTACTTGGTTTTATTTTTCAGTATTGATTTTATTTTTTAAAGTGATTTTCCTGCAGTGCAGGTTGAACATGAGAAAAATGTAAAAAAACCCCAACAAAGTAATAACAAATTATCAGGTGTTTTCCATTAATACTGTAGAAAGAATTTAGTTGATAATCCCTGCTCTAAAAATACTCAGCTTACAGTTTCCGTGGTTTGGAAAGTTACCTGTAAACTTCCGACGTTCATCCTCTGAGCTGTGCTCAGTTAGACACTGACGTGTAGAACAAATCAAATTTCCAGCAAAACAGGAACAGACATTGCAATCTATATTAAAGGATGTTCCATGGCCTTAAAATAAAGTAAATACATACAATTAATGCAAATACACCAGAAGACGATGTATTCATATGCACTGCATAGTTACTACATTCTCATTAATTGTTTCTGTAATTTCCCTTTTCAGTATATTTTCCCACTGAAATTTCCATCATTTTTTTCCACTAGATTTCAAGTTTTGCTTTATTCTCTTAAAGGAAAAGTCTGTTCACATGTGGTTTTGATTAATTAGTTAACCACAGAAGCAAGCACTTCATCCTTTCAAAGCCTGTATAAATTAGGTTTTCCGTATGGGTTTTTTTTTAAGAACAATAAATTCTGGCTAGCAAGTTTCATGTATTCTTAAAGGTAAAGCTTTTGTAAAGATACATTCTTCTAAATTAAATTTACATAATACTCCTAAACTTTTAGTTTCACACACATAGCACAACTTGTAGGTGTTTCTCAAGAGGTAAAAATGCCAATGCTTCATTCCAACCTTCATTGGATTGGAATGTATTTTATAAGTCAGTAACATTTTCACACCTGAATCTAAGAAACTTAGGAGATTTTTCTTCAATTTAGCAACTCCAGGTTTCTGAACTGTCCATATGACTGCCCTTCACTGTGATGTACGTTTTGTATGAAATCAATTCATGTTGCTGACAGACTCTGATGTATCCATAAATGTATCCATAACCAAACTGGTTATCAAACACTACCAACAAATACACAGCTCTTGAGGAAAACGTAATAGTACTTGTGCCTTACAAAATAAGGTAATTCCCTCTACTCTCTTTTCAAAGGGTTGAAATTGAGAATTAGAACTTTTAAGAAAATATTACACAGGCACAAGGAAGCCCCTCAGCACTGGAGCAATTCAGAAGAGGTGCTCAGAGACAAATGAGGGCCAAACAAGGAGGGGGTGGGAGAGAAAGCTTCTGTAGCACAAAAAGTTCTCTTTGCACCACAGTACTACTCAAAGGACCAATGAATTTGACAGCAGGGAAGAAGAAAAGCTGAGAAGGTAATGCCAAACACAGAACCTGAGGTGATTCTTCAGAGTACCTGACTTGGGATCCACCTGAAAACTCTGCAGGGCTATTGTCTTTCACTGTCTAAGAGTGCACACAGCAACTGGTCCTCATCAGTAATCACTTCATTGGCTGGAGTCAAGTCACAACACAAAAAACCCAGCACCATTCAAAGCATTCAGGGCTGGTTTCTTTATAGAGAATGGTTTTAGGAAACATCTTTTGGACTTTATGTCTAAACCCCGTCTTTTTACAACTGACATGTAAACCAATTAAATATAGTTCCTGCAAAATATTTACATGCTGACCATAAACTTTAAATTTTTAGCTTTCTAACATCTAATGCATCATCTAACAAATCTGGAACCTAGTAATTTTTATCTTTTATTACGTAATACCTAGAGTCTTAATCACCAGAAATGCTTCATGAGTCACCATGGCAAAAGAGGAAGCTGTCTGGTTTTGGGGTTGTGGTAGTTTGTTTGTTTTTAAATGGACAGCACTTACTGAATACCTACAGCTACACATATTGTTACAGTTACCAGAACAAGTGAGGGCTGTACATGGTGCAACCATAAAATACAAATACAGCATCAGGTATTTTTGTGATTATTTTCAGCAATAATCTGAAAAACTGCAAGTTTCCTTGGATGAATGGTCCATAAAAAGTTACAGTCACCATTTAAAAAATCTAATTTGTTAACAACTGCATCTTAAAAGTATCCACATTCACCAGATACTTTCTACAACTACCCCTCAAATATATTGTTAATGTTACAGTGTTTTCAGTGTTCTGCTTCCATGAACAAACAGTACCAATTCTGAAAAAACAGAATAAAAAAGAAAAAAATAAAAGTTTTAAGTATGTTTGGCTGCCTTTTATATTCTTTGGACAAACAACAACAAAAAAACAGATTCCAAAATTCCCCATTCCATTGCATGGAATACTGCAAGCTGGCTTTCGTGAGTGATGAAAATAATTGTACAGTTGCTTATTTAGCTCAACTTGGTATCTTTTGTGAGGAAGAAATATCCCAATTTCCTGTTCTTTATTCATTTAGGGTTTGGTTCCCAATCTGAAAAATGTTTGTGACAAATTAAACTACAAAAGTGCCTTGCTTCTTAAGTTTTACTTAGTATGAAAGTAGCTCTTATCATATGGTAAAAAAAACCCACCTCAGTTATTTTGGACTCATGAGATATCTTTAACTTTAGCTCTGCTTGGACAACAGTCTGACATCAGTTTAAATGGGCTGATTTAGCAGAAAATCTCTTGCTTGCTGATTCAAAGACACCAACCTCAGACAGGTCACAGCTCAGCACACGCTCCATTTTATATTTAAGATTTTGGTAAGTTTTCCCCTACCTTAGTGGAAGCTTTTCTTTTTGTTTTCTTTTTCCAATATTATAATGCTAGTTTGCGTGACAAAAATACACATTTAAAGCTCTCAAGCAAAGAGTAAATCTGAAAATAAATCAATATAATCTTCTAAGAAGCATCACCTGTCACATCTCCTTGAACTCCTTTGACTCTCAGATTAGATAGAACCCAATTAATCCTTGTTACCCATGCCAATTTAAACTCTAAACAGGGAGCTGCCATGGTGAGGAAGACTTGTGTTCAATACACCTTCATCATTATCAGGTATTTGCTTACACATTTGTTTTTAGGCATATGTTAGCCCCATTGATAAATATCTTAAACTATAATTCTTATTTAATGTTGAGATTGTGCAAAACTTATTAGGGGATGTTAAGTGGGAGAGCCAAAGAAAAGGAAAAGGAGAAATTAAGATGAATCAAGCAGGAGGATGTGTGGGAAAGCAAAGGGAAGAGGGGAAAAAGGGTAGTGTAGACAGCTGGATAGTCTGCCTTTCTCACTGAACCTTACACTTGATCACCACTACCTATCTGTATTTTTATGCAATCCTATTTTTACACTTTTAAGATGTGTGCTTCCTACTCTGAATATGTGCATGAGTACTAACAAACCTTAATCTGGATGAAACCAGTAAGTAGGGAAAGAGGTCTTTGTGCCAGCCACTGGAGTGGGAACACAAACCTTGGGAGTTCATGGGTCCAGATGCTACAACCCACTGGAAGGAAGGAAAAAACTCCCAACAAATCCAAAACAACCACCCACCAACCATTTGGAGCTAGTAAAGAAACCACGCCACGCTAAAAATAAATGGTGTACTAAGAACACCCTTCACACAGGGCTGTGACTGATTGAAACTGGCACAGTTCAGTACTCATTTCAAAAATGCAACTCCCCAGCATACACAAGACTTAACCCAGTATTAATATAGGGATGCAATCACCAGCTTTTGTATTTTCTGATTAACCCTGAATTCAGATCCTCTGAGTCTTTCCATGTAGCTCAAAATTCATTAGGTAAGGAGCAGGTGCTGGATGCATCACTGCTCTATTACTTACTTTTCCTTTGTCCTCCAACAATGCATGACTTCTGGAGGTCAACACAATGCATTTCCATGCAGTTTTCCAGCAATCCACTGTGTCCACAGGTACAAATCTTGTAACACCCAACATCACCAGCTGAGGATGGAACTTGGATAAGTGTACCTTGCCGGACAATAAAATCGGAGGCTTCTCCCAGTTTGCAGCCTGCAAACAAGGAAAAAAATTAGCTCATAAGTAATAAACATGTGGGCAACGGCCACTAGTGCAATTAATTACTACAGTGACTTGCAAAAAACATAGGTGCTCTTGAGCAGCCTTACTCTTGCCCTTAAATTCACCCGTTTCACAGAAGCAACAAGCAGCAAAAATAGAAGATAACTGAGACAAATTTCTGAAGTACCTGTAAAGATGTTACTTTTGAGAAATAGACTTGAAATTACAATAATTCTCAAGTATTTTAATTTTCCAGCTCTATAGTAGTATGAAACGTTATATGACAAATACTACTCGTGCTTCACTCTCTCCAAATCCGAATTTGAATTAAAGGGTCTCAAAAGCAAAGCCCAGCCCATTTCCCCTCCCTCACATGTTTTATTATGCCTTTCTTCTCTACTTGTACCTTTTAAGTGAACACTGAAGGATTCTTACAAATGAATGTGAAGAGGGGAGAAAAAGCAGGAGAAATGGATTTAGGGAAAGGAAGGGAAGGGAGGGGAGGGGAAAAGAGAAAGGTTTTAAGAATTGCAAGGAAAATATTATAATATGTGCAACCACATTAAAAGTGTCACTGGAGGGAGCAGAAGAGAAACGCCGTCAGCTGCACAGTCAGACGTCTTTGGTGGGCAGGGATGGGTGTTGAGTCAGTGGGAGGGGAGCTGTGGTACTCTGCATTTCATGGTTCCTCTGTGTTGTATTCCTCTCTATTTCTTATCTCCCTTTTCATCATCATCATCAGCACCATCACAATTATTATTAACTTTATTTCAGTGACTGAACTGTTTCTCCCCAGGCTGGAGGGGAAGTGAGCGAGCAGCTGTGTGGTACTCAGGTGCCAGCTGCGTTAAACCATGGCACAGCAATTCACTTTAAAACCTTCAACAACATTTCAATGACATGTTTACCAGCAAAATTCGGTAAAGAGAAACCTAATAAACCTTACCTGGCACACACAAATAGGGAAGACACAGCTCTCCAGATTGACATCCTTTTCTATTTACTTCACACAGCTGATTAGCTGCACATGGGTTTGGATTACATGGATGTGTGACATCTTCTACAATGTTGCCTAAAGAACTTGGACCTGAAAACAGAATATACATCATCTACACTGATTTAAATGAGGCTTATTTTTCTTCAGCAAAGCATGGCATTTCTTATATTCAGTAGAATCCTATTTTTGACAATTCTGTGAATTTTTTTTACTTTAATTATAGATGTAGAAGCTTGATATGACCAGGTAGTTAACTTATTACAATAGTTTAATCCTCAGTCCTGCAAATAATGACTCGGATGATCCCTCACATGCAAAATGTATTTCTTTTCTCTTGTCTGCCCAATAATTTTTTGTCACATATGCCCAATACAAGAAGGAATAGAAGCAATGAACTAGGGCAACTTGAGAATTCCAATTTTCTCTAATACATGAAACAAAATGTTTCAAATTCAATACAATTTTCTTTAAAATAAATAATAAAGATTATTAAAAGTAACAACAAACATTCAAAATATCCTGGTTTCTCATTTTGCCGCATAGGTATGTTAGTACTTACTCAGGTAAGTATCCAAGGGTATACAGTTCTCCAAGTCATCTGTTGGAGATAAAAGTTCACAAATACTCTCAGCTGAGTGGCCTTCAGGGAATCTGTTATGATCTCCACACTTCTTCAGTATTTCCACACAATCTGATCTACCAATAAATAAAGATACAGAACTTCATGGAGACTACTTGAAGAAAAAAGGGCTTATATGAAATAGATTTCTTTCTATGTTATTCCCTTCCCCAAATCCACAACTTTCCCGATATGCCTCACAGCAGAGTGTTTATATATATATATATATATATATATATATTACATTTCACCGAGGAGGGAGGAACAAATTTGTGACACACAGACAGAAACTACTGCTTGTACTGCTCCACTTTGACTTTGGGCTTGGTGATCTTCATTTTCTATGGCATCATATGCATGTGTCTTCCAAGACCAAGCATTTCCTTAATTTAACGTCTAATATGGGTTGAACTCTACCTCACTACCTGCACTATTAACTGCTCTTTTTTTCTACTCAATCACCTACTTTCAAAACTTATTAAAAAAAACCCCACCTTATTTTTTTCAAACCTTTCTGTCAGCTGAAAGTCATGAGCAGATCCCAAAAACAAAAAAGAGGAAAGGTTTAAGACACCACAGAGAGCCAAAAAAACCCTTCAATAAATCTTTTTTCTTTCACTTTACAATGCAAGCATACATCCATCTCATAAACAGGTAAATATCTTCATTTACAGTGATGGAGATTCAAGCAATGGCAACCATACAAAGGAGATTCAAGCAATGGAAACCATGCTATTTCATATTCCTTCCATATTTGCCTTGCCATGTTTTCCTAACACAGAAAACACAGTCCTACAGCTTTTTAGTTTTCATAAAAATCCTTAGTAAAACCTCTAAAATGGTTTTTGTTTTCCCCACAGTACTTACTTGCAGATAATACTTCCTCTAGATTTGCTGTGACAAGGTTTAATCTGCAGGGAGCAGGCAATTGCCTTCCACATTTCTGGTTGGCATTTTTTAATATCAAGCACAGGAATATTTATGAATGGCATCTTAATACTCCCTTTTTCCCATAGCTTCATGTCATTCATGGCTCCCTGGTCTGACTGAGTATTGCAGCTTCTAAAAAGTTCTGTTGGTCTTAAAAGGAGAAGGTAAGATATAGCATGTACAAAAGAAAAAGAAAGTATCACACATTTTCCCTTTTCACCATAAGAGCTCTACATCCTTCATATGGCTTGCTTTTTGTGGTATACAAGCAATCCCTCTCACAGTTAAGCGAGAACAGAATCAATTTGAAATCCGTCTTTAAGGAAGACAAGGCCTTTAAGACTCAAGGCTGAAACTCCCTTCTCACCTCTATCTTAGATCAAATATCACTTGAATATTTCTCACCTGAAACTGACTTAAGAGACCAAATATCCATGTAAATGTTCCTTGGTGAATCACTAATGCACGTTGATTTATCATTTATTTTTAGCCAGGCTTGGGATTCTCCTACTCATATAACACTCATGTTACTACATACTACTTAAAAAAAAAAAAAAAGCCAGTGATCTCTAATAGCTAGGAAAATTTAGGATTTTTTTTAAACTATAACTGTAGCCTTGCACTACTTTCAGACACCACTTCTAAATAATTCTGTCCTATAGAGTACAAACCCACAGAAACATCTCTGCAAAACAGGAATTTTGAAAATGAGTAACATGTAAATTTAACAAATACTTTTACCTTATTTATAATATACAACATTCCAGCAACCATAACTTACTTGTCTATACAGTAAGACAGTGGAATATGCAGAGGTAATATACTGTGACATTTTACAAGTTCACAGGTAAACTTTTATTCTTGTAAGTTTTGTTACATCTGTTGCTAAATACATTTCCAAAAGTTCATTCTAAAGAAAAACTACTTATTTTCAAATTAACTAAAACCATATTTGCAGAAAGAAAGCTACATACAATCTCAAAAGAAGTCTTAAAAACATTTCATTTTATTTTTGAAATCAAAGCATAGGAATTCCTTTATAAAATATTCAGTGTCTCTCTCCTACCTGTTATTAAAATTAGTGCAGTAAGTAAGATTTCTACAGCCCAGCTGACAAGGTTCTCGTACATCTGCTAAACAGGTCAACATGGAAACTTCAACTGCATTATACTCACAAAAGCGATCAAATTCTTGCCAGCTCTGTGAATTGCCCCAGCTCGTGCTATAAAGTTTAGTGCAGAGCTCTCTGAAAACAAAAAAGAAATAGAGATGAAGAAAACAAAAGAATAACAGCCATTCAGATACAGCCCATCACTTCTTTGCTGTTCACAACAGCCTCTGCTCACCACAGAGGATTGATTTGAGCTCACAAAGTCTGCAAGGGTATCCAATTGTAGTGCTCAAAGCAAATAACCCATTTTGCTTGAGAATATCAGCACATCTTTAAGCTAGTAAGACTGAAAGACTTCAGGATATGAAACTGCAACATCCAATAAAATTGTAACAGATGGAAAGCTGAATTTACAACTTTGAGATGAAAACTATTCCAACTAATTTTACTGGTAATAAATTGAAGTTGACATCACAATGAACAACTTCTAATCCCATCCTTCAGCTTCAAATCACACTTTCTCCTCCTTGACTTGTCACTTTCCTTGACAGAAATGACTGTCAAGCAAAATATATTCCTTCTTTTGCCCTGATGTATGAAGAAACAGGAATACTGTTTGCTGCTCTTGCTTGAGATGTTTCCTGGTGTCAGCAATACCCAGTTCACTTTGTTCATGGCAAAGTCCTACAAACGACAACTGTTCTCATCCTAAGGTATGGAACTTCACTGTACTATTAGATCTCCTGCCTACTGAAAGCTTGATAGAAGGATCCATTTTAGAACTCATTGTCAAAGCAAGGAACTAAAAGATACTTTATTTACTATCCTATGCAACAATGTTTTAGGAAATAATGTAACTCCAGGGCTCTACTACTAAATTTATTAAAGATCCTGCTGCATTCATGACATGTTGTCACTGAAAACTTTGATATAAAAGGAAGTAACAGCTCAAAAATGTCTGCCACTTATTCAGACACATTGATGCATTTAAAACGCAATCATCATCTATTTTTAAAATGGATAGAAAACCACCCTAGACTAAAAATGCCTCAATAATTTGCAAGCATGCAACAGTTTGCCGAAAACCTTTGTTTTTCTAAATGTCAGAATAGCTAGTTCCCTTATTTAATTACTACATAACCTAAGTTATTTTTCGCTGAGAAAAACCAGAAGAGCATTTAGAAAGGAATCTGCCAAGGTTTTAACATGAAGCAACCAGGCACTTGAGAGTTTGTGCAGTCCGTTGTCCTTTTGTCTCTCTTTAGCATCTTGTTAAGACCTCTTAACTGGAGGTTGCAATATTGGTTATTATGACCACAAGTCTGGTACAAGTTTCATTAACCTATTGTGTCTGCTACAATAAGCCAGTGTTCAATGTGAGAAAAGGTTGATTCCTCTTACAAAACAGTATGTTTTGAGATACAAAGTATTGGACAGATTAGATTACCCAACAGATTACTATCTGGTTACCTGAAACAGATTTTTTCTAAGAGTTCCAGAACTTCCTGTTGGATGTACACAGCAAGATTCAGGCAGAGGCCGGAAACAAGATAAATTCCAAAGTACTTTCACAACTGGAAACAAGGATAGAGAGGTACTGACCTACATGTGGAAGAATTTGCTTTAGAACAGCAATGGAGCTTGGCTCCATCGAGGCCTGTTGAAGGTGGGGGGTGCACAGTAACTCCTGGATGAACAGATCTTGAACTCTCAAGAAAACATTGCCAAAGTGGGTCCTGAGGGAGAGGCATGGTTTTACAGCCTTCTATAAGTCCATCAACAATTTCAAGCTCTGTTTTCATTGACATTAAAATTCTTTTACAAGCAGTCTGACACGCATAGTCTTCTGCTCTATCACAGCAATACAAACCTGTTAACAAAATAGTTAACAGTCAAGCACAAAACAACATTAAAGATGTACAACACAACAGCCCTGAGAAAAGAAAGTGCTGTAAACTGCCTTCTTCTCCTCCAAAGAATCTCAAATAAAATTGTTTCTCCTAAATAGATACAGAATCAACTCTGGAAAAGCCTACAAAGCCAACATGTAAAAATGAAAAGTAATTAAAAATTAATAATGCACCTTAACCCAAAGGTTATCGTCATATAAATTCATACAATGACTGCACCTAAACACAGAAATTTTCATCATATAAATTCATATAACCAGAGTAATACAATTTATACGACAGACTTCTACAATAACATGTTTATATGAAACGTACATTAAGTATTTTCAGAACCCTCTGTAACTTTCAGCAAAGAAGGGTTTGTTTGTACTTACTGTCTGTAGGGTTTCTCATTGGATATGACTGTGTGTAGTTATTCACGCAGTGTATAAGCTGAGGGCTGATAGACGCACAGTAACTTTCAACTGCTTTAATTTGTGATGGGCCAGGAGAGGAGTCTGTCCGAAAAATTGCTTGGCAATATTCCCGGCAGTTGGTGTGGTGACCTGCATAACTGCAACAGACTGACCCCACTGGGGAAGCAAACAAACAAACAACAGAAAATATATAGGCTCCTATGCCGAGAAATTAAGAGATAAGCATGTCTGTATAACACACAAGGATGCTCAAGGAAATGGGGGGAAAAAAAAGAAAAAAAAAGAAGAAATTCTATGTTTTATTGAATTATCTCTGTCTACAGGATGACTGGAAATATCTGTAACTGGCCAAGCTACATTTGTTTGTCTGGCAGGAGAAAAAAGTCAGTACTAAAGCTGCCTTGAACACAAGTTCAAGACATGAGCAAGCCAGCTGAATCTCATTTTCAGCTGTTTTGTTCTTATTTTAGGTAACCAGACGTGTCCAATAATTGAATTATCAGGGAAATACTACTAATAAACAAACAAATATGAAAGTAGTATCATTCAAAAACCCAGACAGATGGTATTGGTGATTCACCCATTTTTGTTATGTTGTTAAATACATTTAGTAGTTCTTAAGAACAACTTCTACTAGAATTAATTCTGAGACACTGGTTTCATTTTATATAAACATATCAGGCAACAAAACACTTGCAGGGTTCTTCAAAATTTCAACTATTACACATCAAAGGAACAAGCAGAAGAAAAAGATGACAGAAAAGACAAATGCAGATACACAAATTAAAAACTGATATTAATTATACAAATAGACAAATTCCTTTATTACTTGAGTAAGACAATTTACTTATGTGGCTTTTGTTTATATGGTCTGAATTCCACGTGCTTGTGTATATGTTCATCCACAGAACCTCTTATAGTTTAGAGAAAAAAAATAATGTTACAAAAGAAAACCAAAATGAACTATTCATGATATACTTACTTTCATTTCTGTTAATACAACTAAAGAGAGCATTCTGAAATCAAAACAAAAGCAGTGTTACAAGCCAAAAGACTTCAAATAAATATTTAAGCATCCAGTCATTTGTTATAATGAGCTAATAAACCTTTGGTATTACTTGCTTCAATTGGATTACATTAAAACAAAAACACTATACAAACAGTGAAACCAGGAAATTAAGAGATCAAGGATCACCAAAGTTCTGTGTGCACTCATAATAAAATAGATAAATATTCAATAAACAAGTAAATTGGAAGATTTTCCTGGAGTAACTTATATACTATAAGTTTACTGCTGTAATACTGCTATAATAGGGTGTCCCAAAATGTTGGGATTGTTTTTTTAAGGATAATAATTTTAAAAATTCTATGTAGAAAAAAAAAAGAATTCTGCACAGATGGATACATGCAAATAGTAAATCTCAACTCCATGACAACGTACCTTAAAAGCTAAAGCATGCAACCAACTCCCTCCAACTGCAGCTGAAAGGCACAGCTGGGGGATGTACATCTTAAGTGTCAGAAGAAGGGAAACAAACATCCTGCTGCTTTGTTTCAGAGGTCTCTAATCTGCAGACCAGTCATGGGATGGTTTGGGTTGGAAGGGACCTTAAAGCTCATCTAGTTACAACCCCCTGCCATAGGCAGGGACACCTTTCACTAGACCAGGTTGCTCAGGGCCCCATCCAACCTGGCCTTGAGCACTTCCAGAGATGGGGAACCCACAGCTTCTCTGAGCAACCTGTTCCAGTGCCTCACCATCCTCACCATAAAAAATTTCTTCTTTGTACCTAGTTTGAAACTACCCTCTTACAGTTTACAATCATTAGCCCCTGCTCTATCATAACAGGCCTGCCAAAAAGTTTATTCCCAGCTTTCTTGCAGGCCCTCTTTGGGCACCAGAAAGTGCTACAAGGTCTCCCAGGATCCTTTTCTTCTCCAGACTGAACGACCCCAGCTCTCTCATAGGAGACTGTCTTCATAGGAGAAATGCTCCATCTCTATTTGTGGCTCTCCTCTGGACTCATTCCAACAGGTCCACATCTTTCCTGTGCTGAAGACTCCACACCTGGATGTAGCACTCCACATGGGTCTCACCAGAGCAGAGGGGCAGAATTCCCTCCCTCATGACTACTGAACTCTTGCCAAAACCCCACAGTCTTCCCCACAGTGAATGTGAATAAGCACGTTTCCCATTTAAAAAAACCCCTAGATACTACATATAAGCTATCTGGAACTCTGAAAAGATGAAGTCATGAGGTTGAAATTCCAAAATGCAGTTGCCAGTTATCAAAGATTAAATATGATTGTGAGGAAAGACAATTTGAACCTCCTCCATATCTAACCTCTACAATTGTCGCAACACCAGATTATAAAACATGATCAAATACATCAATGACAAAACACAATCCCCATCTTCAAAAAATTCCTGATCTCCATTTCACTTGTCCCTATAGTTAAACAAATTTGTATTTCACACAGAAGAGAGTATCTAGAGAAGAAAACAGAAATACCATCAGACTGATCCCTAATCATGTGGGATTAGTCTTGCTTCAATACAGGAAAACACCAGATGTGCTATCTCTAAGACAAGGCAGAGAGCTCAAAATGCAGACCTAGTTCAAGCTCAGTAGTTCACCAGATTCTTCATCTATCATAGTTACTAGTTATTCACTGCATTGCAGAGAAGTGGGAATCCCAAATAATCTTGGGGCTATTTTTGTGCAGATCTGTACTGCCGCAAACAGATGAAAATACAAATGCGTTAGGAATTAACATGATGATTTTATTTTTCCTTTTTTCTTAAATATTGTTTAATGTGCAGGAAATAATTTTTCATTCTTATTTTCTACTTGCTTTCTTCTGAACACAAGATTTTAAACAGAGCAGTTCCAATACTGTAATGAGCAGCATCAAATTCCTTCTGTTAATGCTCAAAAATTAATTTAAACCTTGGGTAAGCCATGGCAGATGTGGCAACAAAAGACCCTACGAGAATAAACACAAATCTAACTTGAAAGTGTAAGCTATTTTTCCACAAAGAGCAACTATTTATAACTCTAGCAATCACAAATAAAGGCACAGATCTATTGGTACACCTCACACCAAAACTGAAAAATCTGCCTTATGTAAAACAAAGCCTCAAATCTCATAAAGTAGCAATTCAGACATTTTATTTTCATGCCAAAAATATCCTCTACAATATTTCAGATCTTTTCTCCCAAAAGCATGGGTACTGCATTATTTCTCTCAGATTAAGATGAATTTGCAGCGACATTCTTCATCCCAGCAGCATGTTTTCATCTGATTAACTTTAGATTTTCCCTTCTTTCCTACACACAAACCAAATCCTGTTACACATCCATCTGTGTAACACAGATGAGGGACAAGAGAATTAATGGACGAAGAACACAGAGATGGGTTCACCACCTTACACCTGCAAAGAACAGATTTATACTGCTGCCTAAAGGCTCATGACATTTTTGTAGCACCATATATCCTTTACTGTGGATGCCAGGTACAGAAAGGCCCTGTTTCCTTGTGGCCACCCAGTTTCTTTGGGACCTGCCACCCACAACACCACTCTGCCCCTAAACTGACTGTCCTCAGAAGTAACTGAAATTTGACTTCTGCAGAGCCACCCTGGATGGAGCACTGGAAGGTGGCACACATACCACCCAGGCAGAATGAACACTGTAACTTTATTAATTAATGCACTGGGACAGCAGAGGTTGCTGCAAAGTCTAAAGTCTGCCTGCCAGGCTTATACCAAGTACTTGACCATCCTGTAAGCACAAACAATACTTAGAATCATACTCTAATGCTGCAATAAACTCAGATAAAAACTGTCACATTATTTAGAAGCTGAATGATACAAAAAAGTGATTGTAAAGCAGTTAATGGATAATAGTGTCACTTGTCCTGCTCAGAATACACAAAAGAATGGAGAATGTTGAGAAGATTATGGCATCTACTAATATTCCTCCTCTAAATAAGGGCTTAAATTTAGATAAAATTATCTTCTCACAGCAATTTCACACACCAATTTTATACAGAAACCTAACCTAGTAACAAATCTTCTTTCTGTATTTTGAAACTACAGTTCCACAGACTGCTGAATCACTGTAATCATATTCACATTTCTGTTAAAGAGGAGGTGGTCTGGCTTCTCTTTTCCATCTTGTCCCTGTTCGCAGCTGTATAGTCTTGTGTATATAGCCCTTACACCATCCCCTTGTCATGACCTGATCTTTCTCACTAACCCTGATGAAAACTCATTTTTCTCATCCCCCAGGATTTAAGTCAGCGATATCAACAGGTATAATACTACAATAGAACAGAAGAGAATAAGAATTTTTTAGATACCTTCTTTTAGAAGGACCTGCCAGATGCCAGAGGGAGAGTAAGGCAAGGAGGGGTAGGGAATGTATGTGGAAAAATGGCAGTTGCAGGAAGGCAGGGGAAGAACTTTAGCTGCACTGAATTGTTACAGCAACTCACCATATTTCACAAAATTGTAAGTGTCTGTAGCCACCACAGAATACAGTGCTAATGAGGGTGTTGACTTTGTTTTTTTGGGAAGATCTGGTAACTGTTCAGTTTATGTGTATGTATATACCCCTCACACATGTGAGGGGTTTAGCTACAGAGATAGGAGATAATCTTAAAAAAAATATTAAAAACTAGTGGCTAATCACCTGATGGTAAATAAAGCCATTAACAGCACTAGACAATCAGTCTGATTTGAATTACTAATTGCAACTTCTTCTCAGAACAAAAGGTTCATGTCCATGTCTACTAAATTAGCACTGATATTTAAGAAGTCACCAGCTTTTCTGTCCACTCAAGGTTCCTTCTGAATCTTTGAGTGAGTTGGCAGTGAAGAAAGACACAGAAAACAAAGCAAAAGGTAAAAGATAGGTACAGGTAAGGAAAAACAAAACCAAACCAGCCAACCAACACAAAAGCCAAAAGAGAAGAAAAGTATGTGCTCTTCAAAGCAACGATTAAGTCATCAAGATTTGGGAGAATGATGGTACAAAGGCAATACTGTGTACACAAACATTGTCTGATCTGTCTGATACTCCATTTTTAACTTGTGTTGAACACTAAATTAAATGAACAAAGATGGCAATATCAAAATTTCTAAACGACAAACACAATGATTTGTTTTACTTGTGCACAAGCCCCATCTTTCAATCTTCTCCTTTTTTTTACAGCCAGGTGTTTCCAAGCCCGGTGATTAAAGCCAGTGAGACTACAAGCAGGAGGAGTGGAAAGTGGGAGGTGGACACTGGCAACATAACCATGTACATCTTAAAGAAATGACTCTCAAAGATTTCTTTTTGGTGTTACAGAAATTGAAAAAGACTATTGAGGTTTATGCAGCAGAGAACACTTATCAGTCTTTCTCACCAAAACCTCCTTGAAGGAAGATTTCAGCCAGTACTGCAGGACCTAACTGGTTTCGCTCTTTTTGGAGCTCATCAGCTGCAGGTAACGGCTCAAAACCCAAAAATGCACGCACCCCAACACAAACAGAGCAGAGCATTTTCCTGAAGGAAGAAGTCCTCTGCATGTGAGGCATGCTTTCATACTATAAGCACATTTTTTCTAAATGGCTGCCTCTTCTGTCTTGAATGAGAAGCGACAGTGAAGCTGTTGTTTCACACCAGAAATTAAAGAGTATTTTGCAAAAAACACACAAAAATTATTTTCCTCCCCCAAAATTACCATGGTATCTATATTCTACTAACTTTGTCAGAAAAATAACTTGGGCAACTATTGTCTTGGGCAACAAACCATGACAAACATCTGAATCTAGATCCTGTCCAATTAAGGCCATCTTAATTTTAAAGTATTATCTACAGTTAAATACAATAGTAAAATGCTTAACTCTGTGCAGTTAAGCACAGAAAAGAAAACCCTCTCGAATTCTCCTTGACCTCATTTAATCTTTGAATTTATTGAGAGAAGATTAAAGTCAGAAGGTAACATACTAAGGTTTAGTAAAATCAGCTGAAGTGTCAAATGATCGTGAACAGCTGTTAAAAACTTTAAAAACTTGCAGTAATAAACAAGTAAGGTCAAGATTTTCCTCTGTTATGTAAACCAGTAAAGAATTGAGAACACTTGCACAGTGAGGCAGTACAAAAGTACTGGAACTCAAATTTTGGCAAGATCATTGGGTGTTCTATCAACCTTCTTTGAACCGCAGAGAATAGAGACAAAAAGCACCAGCAGATGACAATAACATTATCTACAACGTGTAGTGTATGGTCAGAGTCCATCCTGAATTCATTAAGCAGTACTTCCAGAGGCCACACACAGTCCTGTGCCTTAAGAGTTCATTAAAACAGTTTAGGAACCTTTAGCTAAACAATATCCTAAACAGTTCCTTGAGTTATTATCTATTGTCTCAGAGTAATCCACACAAACAATTAGATACAAGCTAAAAACTGATGACTGCATTTTTCAGCAGGGGTAATTCATAGCCAGTATTCACTAAAATCTCAGCAAAAAGCAGGATCATATGACTCTAGAAGAAAAAAATCAAACCAATACCATAGTGGAGTGAATACTTTTCTGAATCCCCATTAAAGCACTTGAAGCTGCAGGCACTGCATTTTAAGTTTCTGTGTTTAAAAACTGCAAAATACCCAAGTGAGATTAGGCTAAAGAATGCTCAAATTTGTGATAGCAAAACTACCTTTAAACAGTCCATGGACATCAAAAGTGTTTACTACTGTGCATCAAAAGCAGTTTTAAGAGCAGAGGCTAAATAAGTGGTGATATTTCCAGCTGCATTTCAACTGCTTGGGAGATGTTAATAGTGTGCTCAGATGCAGTAAAGCTCTCACAGTGCCAATTAACTAGAGAAATTTGAATGTCTTGAAGTAAAAACTGGAATTCTTAATATTCAGAGAGGTGAACTCACAATAAGCAGTGCACAGACTCAAGAGCTGCAACCTAATGGAAACTTTAGTGCTATCCTTTCCATGCACAGAAGAAAGAAAAGGGATCTTAAACACAGTAATAAAGCCTTTCCAGTTTATTTTAAGATTAATGAAGTATTTTAAGCTGCTCCTCCAAGCATGCATTCCACGTGGTCTTTTATAAAATTAACCCCCACTTTACATGAAAGTTTTAAAAATACAAAAATCAGAAAATCCTATATATGATCCATACCGTCTCCACTTCTTTTTTCTTCTTCCTTTGACTATTACCTACCTTCTTTTTAGAGGAAGATGAACAGGATAGCAGAAAGCTGGAAGAAGTAGTGAAAGATAAAAGAACTGAGGTGCACAGAACTAGAGGAAAAATGAAGACGACAAAATGAGTATCTGAGAAGCAGAAGATGGAAAAAAGGACTATTAGAATAAAACCTTCAAAATAAGGCAAATAAAATACCTTTTGGTAGCACTCAAACATACTGGACAAGTTATGTTAAATTTATTCCTTTCAGTATGCAGAGCGATTTGAAAATAAAAAATTTTTAACAGGACACACCATCTTCAAAGCACTGATAAAAAATGAATATCATATTCCAACACAATCCTTTTCTAAAATGTGTAAAAACTCCAAATTAAAATAAACATAAATATTTACAGTAGAAGTAAAGCAGAAATATATGATCAGCAGAAAAAGCATCTTCTATTAATCTTGTGAAAAGGTGGCACATCAATGCTGAAGTGATTCTGTTACTTCATAACCTGAGACTCAGTGACTTCAAACTCGGGGACACCTCCTGCATGGAGTTTGGTTTTTTTCACTGCTCTGAACACTAAGTCCTCCCCCTGAAGATTTACTTCCTTCTTCATCCTCACTAACTTAGTGGGAGGCTGAAGGGTAACTCAGAGTTGCTTCCCTAACCTCAAAAGATTACCAAAGTGTACACAGTTCAGACTATTCTAAGCAGTTTGCGAAAATTCTCTGGGAAATCCTTACGTGAGTAAACTAAGTAAGTTAAGGCTGGTAAGATATGAGTGTTTACAAAAAAAGGAATTACATTTTACATCCTTAATTCATCTAGTTTTTACTTTTATGTCATGTACTTAATTATTAAATACCTCAGCAATAGACTTGAGAGCTGATTACCAAGCACTATGATCTATACTGCAAACTAATTTTTTAATTGGATCCTCATTTTTGGCAAAGTATGAATTCTTAAACACAGTACGTATTACATTGTATTTATGTGATTCACATGCAATTTCTGATCTCATGTCACCTCTTTCAGTTTGAAGCAGCCATTCCTTCCCCAGTTCACTGTTTCCCCAGCAAAGTCCACCTAATGCAAAGTTCAGTACAGGACACAGAAGCTACTCACAGACTACAGACGGAGCAGGACTCATACACCAAAGCAGCAAGAACAAATTTTTTTTAAATGAGAAATAATGACAGGGAGTGGGAAACTGCAGGTTGCCTCCAGAAGTTTTATTTGCAATCTTTGATATTAGGCATAATTTCCTTGAATTTTATGCAACCAATGAGCCTATTAAGATCATTTTAAGTATTATTTTCCATGAGCACCTCTAAGCCTGGATACATATGAACAATCATTGTCGTACAAAATTCTATCATAACTGAAGATCTAGCACATCAGACACTTAATTTCTGTCCCTGACACACTATTTGTATCTACTACACCTAGTCCTCATTAAAAAAAGTTCTTTCTTTCTTCCCTAATCAGAGGACTGATTCCTTCTACTATGATTTTTCTCCCTCTTCTCTTTTAGTCTTGCACAGATAGCGAGCATTAAGGTTTTCTGTACAATAACAGCAAGATCACTCTTGATTAAGAGTGAGATGCCTAGTTTTTAAAATTCCAGATAAAAACTGGAAAAGTAAATAAGAAGACTCTGACCATTTTGAAGTCATACTTTATTCTCTTACCTTTCCACTCCAGTTCTCCTTCAACCCATATTGGCCAACCTCCTACAGCAATGCAGAAATCCAGAAAAGAAGAAGGAAACAGACCAGCATAATAGAGGAGAGGCTTGCAGATGTTGACAGTATAGCATATTATAGCATGAAAGGAGACAGAACTACTTAAAATGAAAATGCATTTTTAAGAGAACAAGCTACAGCAACTTAAACCCATTCTAACTTGCACAGTGAAGAGTCTAGGAAAATATTCTGTAGATTGTTTAGATAAAAGGACAAAAGGGAAAATAAATTTTTAAAAAGTCATTCAATGCTTCCTGGAAACAACAGGAAAACTGCTCCAACTGCTCCTTCTGCCCAAATCAAAAAACCAGAAAATTGTCTGATGTTCTGAACTGTTGATTATAAGCAGAAGTGATGCAGGACTACCTAGCTTACGGCAGAAGGATATGAGATGAAAGGGGGAGGGAGGAATCTGGCTTTTAATTAAGATGAAGATCAAAAGAAAAGCAGTCCATGCAGAATAGCATTTCTACACACTGTGTTAAAAAGAACATAGGTAAAGGCAGATCTCTGAAGATATCCTGATGATTAATTTTGTAGGCAGAACAGTAAAAATAACTGCAAGCATCAACAGTTTCACTGATGTTACAAAAAACTATACATTTGAAGTTATTCATATTCAGATAGGATACTTAAGGCTGTTCTTTCCTGAGTTTATTTCTTTAGGTCACTTTTAAGCTCTCACTGTCCAAGCTGAAAGGTTTCTGACAGATTGAATGATCACAATGAATGCTGACTTTGATAAAAACTCCTATGAAATAAACTTTTCAGGAATCCAATTTGAAAGTGGCAACTTTTTCATTTTAATTAAGGTATATGCAAGTCTAAAAAAATCCGAAACTTTTTTACAGAAGGTGCTTATACTTTTATAAAAACTGTAGAGAGATAATTTACATTCATATGAAAAAGAGCACACCCAGAAATACGGCTATTAAAAGACCAAACTTTCCCTCTTCTACAGGATATTTTTTACAGGACTTATAAAACTATTGATGTAAAAGATTTTTTTTCAGATATATTCAGACACATAAAAACATACCTCGTATTCTTTCCTGCAGACCTTTAAGACATCATTTTTTGCAGAAGCCTGAAAGACAGATAAATTTCTCCATTTGTAGTAGAAAATAAAATCATGTCAAAAAATAAAGACAGTTCTACTTTTAAATTAACTGCAATAACAATGGATTCATGATCTATTACAATGTTCCTTTAAGAACCTAAAGAATCCATGTAAAGCTTTAAGAAAAAAAAGCAGAAGCCACGACTGTTAATATGACATTTAATGAAAACCCAAACCTTCATATTTCTGCACCAAGTTGGTTGATAGTGGAAGCACACACAGCAGCTTTGGTTTTGTGAAAAGTTTCCCAGATTGCAGAATACAGGAAGCATTTAAGAAATGGAAGTGCTTGAGCATAAAGATCTCCCCATTTTCCCTGCTAATTTATCACTTGTGTGTCGTTTTCTATTCTCCTCCTTCTTGTATGTTCAGTTCTATGGGTTCCTATTGTCAAACTGAGTTGCAGAAATTCTCCCCTCAAACTGAAGATCCCTTTGTTTTATACAAAATTTTGTTCTCCTTTTTCATATGACAGATATTTAAAACTATAATAACTACTAACATGTTACTTCCTCCTGCAGTAATTTAAAACACTTGGGTAAAGTCTGACCTCAGACCTATTATATCACTGCCTTCAAAATAACTCCAAAATCCCCTCAAGTTTCAAGGACAAAAAATAAAATCCAAATATTTCCCTTTATCCTTAATATTTGGAAGATATTTAGATTTGTCCTAGGGTGACTTTATGATGTTTGTATCCCCAATCGTCGATTCTGTTTGTGCTGTATATTGAGTTTCTGTATCTTTAAGACTGATTCTGAGAGTGAACCAGGGAGA